>JAXIVJ010001956.1:0-121516 GCA_036785665.1 Chirona hameri | reverse complement strand
CAGATTCACCCTAGTTGCTGAGATATTCAAAGACTCCAGGAATTTGCTTGGGAGCAAAAAGTTATCGGGTAGACTCTTCCGCTACTAGAAGCACTGCAACTATCGATTAAACTGCTAGCATATTGTTAGCGCCGGCCAATAGCAATTCAACAAAACAGCTCGTGCACGCTGATAGCAGCAGCCGAACAGAAACTGGACGGCCATCATGTTTTTCGATGATGGCCATTTCGATGATGGCCGATGGCCATTTTTTGAAGAAGATATCAATTTAGAGCTACGAAACTTGCACATAATAAAGTTCACAGTGGCAAGAACGTGCTGTGCAAAACTCGTCATTCTATCTTGCATGATGTGACCGTAATTGTATTGTCTTATGTGCGCCGTTTTACATAACATCACCATAGTGGCGATCGTTTTATAGATATCGAAACAAATATAAACAAAAAACAATATAAGTGAAAATTCAACTAAAGGGGCTCCAGATGTGAATTTCATCATATACAACAATCAAACCAACAGCTACTTACCGTATGAAATATATTTTTGACATTCCAAAACAGTAGGCACACTCCTTTTAAGCCAAGTTGCCGGCCATCCGCACCTTTTCGTTCCGCCCTCTGCCCCCACAACCCTATCTGCCCGGCCTTTCCCCACGCTCATACAAAAACCTTCTGCCTAACCCTCCCCTGCGCTCATACAAACATCCTCTGCCCGGCTCCCAAGCGCGTGGTCTGTCCGTATACCCATCCCCTGTTCCCCGCTGATGCCCTCCCACGGGTGAATAGCCGGGCTGGGACGGGAACAGCTGGGTCGCCCCTCCCCGCCGAGTGACGTCATATCGCCCGAACCAACACCCCAGCCTGGGTCGTCCAGCGTGAATAACATGGCTGATGGGGCGTGGAGCGTAGGTTGGGTCAGATAATGGATAATCGGATATATAGCGGGCTAGAGGAGCGAGCGAGATCCCTTACTTGTCAATGGAGACTGATCTGATGCGCTGATGGTCGACTCCGAAGCGTGACACCCGAGGCAGAGTGTGTCGGGCCCGCTCCTCACGGCGCTGCTGGGACGCCACCTCCTGGCGTCTGCTGACGTCACTGCTGGCGTACTCTCTTTTGGCGCAACCCTCTTGGCTCCATGTCTCGGCGCGACTGCCCTGCTCTCTCTCTCTCCCGCGGGTGACTCCTCTTGTTCTCCACCTCTGCCCGTTATATCATCTCTTACTTGCGAGGCCGGCCGTGTGACTTCCCGTCCACCTGCCCTCTGCGACGGTGGGCTTCCGTCTGCTAAATGGTCCCTTTCGGCCTGTTGATCTGACTCTTGTTAGTGTTTCCTATCGTCCCTTCCGGGGCTGGCTAGCGACATCAGACGTTAAACGGCTCCCCCTGTTTCTTGACGGATCAGCTACCTCCGACTCTTGTTAGCGACCCCAGCTGTTGACCGGGTTCACCCTGTGCTGATTAATCCGCCAAATCCGCTTCCTGTGGCGTTTTCCTGTTCTGGTTAACCGGTTAACCAGCTCCCTCCGGCCTCTTGCTAGGGCGTCCCGGTGTTGTTTCCTGTTCTGGTTAACCCGGGTGTGTGGCTAAGCAGTTATATCCGTCGTTGTTCACACCTAGCCTAGGCGGCCGGGGTCTGAGTTTGCGCAGGGGGCGTGGCGCTCCTTCTCGGGTGTTCACACCTGGCGATTGGGAGTGCTGCTCTCCACCTGTCTGGATGGTGTGAAGACCAAACAGGATGTTATGTCCTGCCTGGTCCGCTCCCTGACGTGTACCTGCGCCCGGCCAGCTGCCTAGTATGCGCCGGCCGACCCTCCGCCGCTGCCTTAGGCGCGAGTGGCTTCCGGGCCGGGGCATGGCGCTACTTCTCGGGTTTACACACCTGGCGATTGAAAGTGCTGCTCTCCATTTGTCTGGATGGTGTGAAGACCAAACAGGACGTTACATCCCGCCTGGTCCCTTCCTGACACGCACCTGCGTCCGGCCAGCTGCCTGGTATGCGCTGGCCGTCCCTCCACCGCCGCCTTAGGCGCGAGTGGCTTCCTGGCCGGCCGTCTCACTGGTAGCTCTATTTGATCCGTTGCCGGCCAGCTACATCGTAATTTCCAGTCGGCGGAATTATGGCCAGTGACTTCGGCACGCCCTGCTCTGCTGGTCTCTGGTGATGGGGGGGGGGGGGCATCCGGTCTTCGTACGTGGCGGGAGGGTGAATTGTCGGCCGGCTGGGTCAGATACCGTGATGCCCGGTAACTAATGCTCTCTTGGTACTCTGTATACCTGCTGACGTGTCCTTGTACGCGGCCGGGTCCGCCCGGTGGTGAACTAAATGCTGAAAAAGTCGGCTGTACGGGCATTCAATGTTACCAGCGTTACAAAACCATAACATTCAATTTCCAGATTCCAGAAGTCCAAAAAAGAGAAGTCAGGTATTGTGACAGCCCTACCAACCTCATGGATATTAACCAATAAGTAAATACTATAGTTCATGAATTGCACGACGCTTAACTCGCCTCAGCAAGCTATACGTCACTTTAAAGGGAAATATTCACCTTTTGATTTATTTATCTGAATTTGCCTGTGACACATGCATAGTATCAAATTGATCGTGCCTCAATTTAAAAGTGAAATAACTTTTTCTATTTCAAAAAGATTTTTTTTTAATGAAATTCAAAAAATTATGTACCTACTTACATATGGTGACGAACAGTATGATACATCATTATCTCTGGTTTGAATGTTGATTTGTAAACAAAGTTAATTGTAAACCCCAGCGGGGCGCTGGAGTAAAACGCCCCCCCCCCAAAAAAAATATCGGAATCTAAATTGTTAGGGGAAAACTGTTATGCTCTACAAAACAAGCAACATATGGTCAGTGAACTCATAGAAGGGGACATAATTTCTGCACGGCGCTTTCCAGAGATATAAGTAAAAGTCTGTTTTTGGAGGGTTTTGTATTATTTCAGTGCTAAAATGGGCCAGGAGCATTCTTTCTCTCAACACCTTTCTTCCAGATAATTCAAACCAACTGAAAGGTCAGAATCTGATGTAGGAAAATGTTTATTGCTCATTTATGGGTTCATGCTTGTTTTTTTTAGTTTGGCTCACTTTTCATCGAAAGCACGCAATGGGGTAAAACGCCCCTTTCGTCTTGGGGCAACCGTTGATGACCTCTCGTGTCTAAACTGTTTACCTGATCTAAAAAAATGAGAGGTCCAGCGAGTGCATATTTAAAGAGCTTTTGATTGTTTGTTCCCGTTTGTTCCCAGCTATCATAGTTCCCGAGATATTTGGGGAAATTTGAGACAGATTCCAGGAGTTCCTATGGTTGACCTTTCATGACCTCTGTTGACGTAAGTATTGACCTGAGCCAAAAAATGCCGAAATAGTTTCGACATGAATTCCGACGAGCTATCGAACGGCATTTTTGGTTTTCGCCTACTCTCCATAGGAACCGAGTTCGAGGGGATGGGGCGTTTTGCCCCGTGGTTCGGGGCGTCTTGCCCCGGGGGTGGGGAAAGATGCCCCCTTTGCAGGCCTTTTGGAAATCGTCGCCTACAAATTTGTTAAATGAAGAAGGTAGAATTAGGCGTGCATAATACAAGGCAAATCTCCAAACTATGTGAAAATGCTATCACTCTCCGCCTCCGTCAAATATGAAACGAGATTTTCAGCAAAAAGCAAAAAATGGGGCGTCTTGCTCCACCCTACCCTAACAATGCGTAGGCAGGTTAATTTTAGCTCGGACAGTTAATTCGTTACCAAGCAGAGTTCGTCATGGGCTGGGCTGGCCCTATGGGCCATGGGCTGGGCCTGGGCCTCAACTTCAAGGAAATCACTGGGCTCTGGATGGGCCTGGGCCTGACAATTTTGAAGTAATGCGCGCGTCGCACAAGCTCAGGTCAGAGCTCACAAATACTTCAACCAGCAGTTCACTTACACAGCAACACACTGTTGCTGTGGTTGTGGATTTGTGTTTGTTTTGGTTAGCTAGTTGGTTCATTGTTTCACATTTATAGTATACAAGTAAATATGCAAGGATAATGATTGCAAATTTTGTGAAAATAATGATATGCTTAATCTGAACGGGCCGGAACGGGCATACAGGCATACAGGCATACAGGCATACGGCATAAGGGCATCCATACATGCATACATACATACATACATACATACATACATACATACATACATACATGCATACATACATACATACATACATACATACATACATACATACATACATACATACATACATACATACATACATACATACATACATACATACATACATACATACATACATACATACATACATACATAAATACATACATACATACATACATACATACATACATACATACATGCATACATACATACATACATACATACATACATACATACATACATACATACATACATACATACATACATACATACATACATACATACATACATACATACATACATACATACAGGCAAACAGGCATACAGGCGTACAGGCATACAAGCATACAAGCATACGGGCATACAGGCATACAGGCACACAGGCATATAGGCATACAGGCATGCGGGCATGCGAGTACGCAGGCATGCAGGCATACATACACATACTTGGAATCATGCATGCATACTGTACGTACACTACATACAAACGTGCAGACGCACGCCCAGAGACAACCGTGCGCGTGGAGCCGGGGCAAATAGGATACAACGCACGAGGGAGGTATGATGATAACAGCATGGTGTAAACTGACAGTGGGAAATAATGGACAAGATTGTGAGGAGGCCTAGACAATACGTAGCCGCGCCCCTGTGCGTAATATGCCTGCCGACACGGTCTGCTGCACTGACGGGTGATGGGGTAAAGGGGGGGGGGGGGGTGGAGGTGAATGGGAATTCAACTAAGAGGAGATCATTTTAACAAGAGATAGCGAAGTTCTCAGATGTATAGACCGGTTTCGGTGGGAATATTTAGTTCGGAAGGAGAAAGTTGTGTTTCCAGGATAATGGGAGTTAGATGATGATGATATTTTTTTTTGCAAGAGGGTCCATTCCGCGATGCCAGGAAGTGAGCTGGATCGCGCGCCGTAAGTCGCGAAACACTGGCGGGAACTCGAAAGAGTCCGGTAACGCCAGGTTCTGGGAAACCAGGAGGGCCAGAATGGCCATCCGCCTCAGGTAAATTCCGTAGGAGGAGTCGGGGTGCTGAGGTGGTGACGTGTGCGGGCCGGAATGGCCATCCGCCTCAGGTAAATTCCGTAGGAGGAGTCGGGGTGCTGAGGTGGTGACGTGTGCGGGCCGGAATGGCCATCCGCCCCAGATAAATGCCGTAGGAAGAGTCAGGGTGCTGGGGTGGCGACGTGTGAGGGCCAGAATGGTCATCCGCCTCAGGTAAATGCCGTAGGAGGAGTTAGGGTGCTGAGGTGGTGACGTGTGCGGACCGGAATGGCCATCCGCCCCAGATAAATGCCGTAGGAGGAGTCAGGGTTCTGGGGTGGCGACGTGTGAGAGCCAGAATGGCCATCCGCCTCAGGTAAATGCCGTAGGAGGAGTCAGGGTGCTGAGGTGGTGACGTGTGCGGGTCGGAATGGCCATCCGCCCCAGATAAATGCCGTATGAGGAGTCAGGGTGCTGGGGTGGCGACGTGTGAGGGCCAGAATGGCCATCCGCCTCAGGTAAATGCCGTAGGAGGAGTCAGGGTGCTGAGGTGGTGACGTGTGCGGGCCAGAATGGCCATCGGCCCCAGATAAATGCCGTAGGAGGAGTCAGGGTGCTGGGGTGGCGACGTGTGGGCCGGAATGGCCATCCACCTCAGATAAATGCCGTAGGAGGAGTCAGAGTGCTGAGGTGGCGTGGATTGGCGATTGGAGCACCACGGAAACCGCAGTAAGTCGTGGATCCCAGCAGCAGTGTGCGGCAGGAATGGACCCAGACAGAAAAGCATGTGTGAGGTTATTCATATTTTCATTTGGTGGATTTAATAGTTAGAGTGGAAAGTTATCCATAGTGAAGAGCTGAGTACATCGGAGACGAAATTCGCTCAGTGAACCAGCTGTTACCCTGGTGCGTTCCCTGTGTAACACTACGCACCACTGGTGGGGATAGGAAAAGAGGGAGGGGTCAGGAAGACGAACCTGACAGTTTACTGCAAAGTATGAAAGATATTGATGATTGAGTGAATGTCTGGGGAGAGTCTGAGTGAAAGGATGTATGAATGTGTTAGTTCCAGTGGGAGTTCGTCCTCAGCGTAGCGTTGCACTGGGTATGCAGAATAGACATGGAACCGATCACAGAACTCACGGTGTGATAGTCTGAGAGACAAGCCGTTGGTGAAATTATGTAAGAGGAGCCAGAGGGTGCCGGCTCACGAACAAGGAAACCCCGACCTTATTCCACCGGACCAATTCCCGATTAACCCGCTAAATTTCACCACCCCCCACCCTAACCGTGCAGCGACCTATGTGCTCGCCGATGATTGACCTGCCTCCAAAATAAAAATGTATGTACAGGTTGAGCTCGATTCTGCATTTTAACCACAAAATTTAGTATTATCTCGAAAACACGGGGATATAACATTCTGAAAATGCCATATTTCGATTCCTGATCTCAAGAAAACCCCGTGAGCAAAATTTTAATAATGTTGCAAATTGTTGACAATTGTTGCAAGCAGTTCTAATTGTTGCAGATTAAAGGAAATAGTTCACCTTCGGATTTTTTTTTAGAACACGATTTTATTATATTTTTTAATACAGTTTCTTTTTTTCTTTTTTCAAAAATGGTCCTACATCGCGCCAATTCAGGACAGAAGGTCGTACATTATTAATGTTATGGTGTGCGTTATTGGTCTGCGCATGCTCAGACCAGTGCTGGCACTCTCAGACGGTACGGTATATCATATATGCGCCGCATTCCTTCGCCAAAAAGTCAAATATCTTCGGCTGGAGAGTCTTTTCAGCCAAGAAAAGTTCCAGATAAGGATTTCTCGACACGGGCTACAAAACTGCTATTTCAGTTAAAAATCCCATGTTGAAGGTGAACTATTTCCTTTAAGCCAGAGAGCCTAAAAATGTATGTCATTTCCATTCAGCGGCCCAAAATTAACCAGAAAAAGAGTTTTAAAAAAATTGCAAAACAATGTTGCAATGTTGCACAAAATGGCAGAACCATGCAGAAGCGAAAACCCGTTACATTACCAAGTACCTACCTACTTGTGAGCCAGATTCCTTCACTAATAAGGTTTACCCACGAGGGAGAAACGACTCCCGGGGTGACATCAGAGCATTTGGCATCAATATTTTGCAATATGGTAGCAAATAAACAAAGGCGTTTATGGCGCGGAGATTCTTGTCATTTATCTTCGGGAATATCGACATACATGGCGCATGTCCGGTTTTAAGACCGTCTCAGGGGAGCAACTCGGCGCAATGGTAAGCTACTTGCCTTCTGTGCCGGGGACCGGGGTTCGATCCCTCGGCGGGCCTCTGAAAAAGTCTGCCCGGCTCCCCATACCCCTCGGAACAGGGTGAGAGTTCCAATTAGCACCTTGGTCCCAAGAGGATAAGGTGCTTGGTCCACAAACCAAACCAAACCAAGACCGTCTCAGATTTGATAATAGCAGCATCGCAGGAAATCAAGAGAAACGACTCCCTTATATGTAATGATACCAGATAAATGTTCTTCCCTGTTGATTATTCGAAGTCAAAACAACTAAATATCACGGTTTTAGAGGTTTGAAACACTATGTACCGGTGCCCTCGCCGCGCAACGGAGTAAACAATGCGTGTTTTATAGCATCTGTCAGCAAAAAGATAAAGGAATTCCATTAAAAAAAAATACTGACATTTTTCCCCTATAGTAAAATAAATCACTTCTTTCAATTTGCAGGGCTAACTTTAACATCACAAATTCTCCACTTATACAAATATTTTTGCCACATCAAGTGCATTTCACCAAACAATCGGAATGGCTGAATCTGTGGGACGGATGGTTACTGGTTAGTGCTCTATGTAATACAATTATGTCGTCATCCTTCGATAAAGTTTGTGCTTTTAAAGGAAATAGTTCACCTTCAACATGGGGGTTTGAACTGAAATAGCAGTTTTGTAGCCCGTGTTGAGAAATCCTTATCTGGAACTTTTCTTGGCTGAAAAGACTCCAGCCGAAGATATTTGACTTTTTGGCGAAGGAATACAGCGCATATATGATATACCGTACCGTCTGAACTGTGCCAGCACTGCATGGAGCATGCGCAGACCAATAACGCACACCATAAAATTAATAATTTACAACCTTCTGTCCTGAATTGGCGCGATGTAGGACCATTTTTGAAAAGAAACTATTAAAAAATATAATAAAATAGTGTTCTGAAAAATTTCAGAAGGTGAACTATTTCCTTTAACACGTGATCGGGCTGGGCAAAGGGATTTCTACTCCCAGGGTGACGTCATGGTGAAGGGAGCCTGCGATTCGTGGACGGGGGCTGCTTGTGAGTACCGACTGTTATAAGCGTGGAACACTTATCAACTTTAACTTGAAATATATTTTGCTAGGAATATTTATATGCAAAATGTGATCAATTTATAATATATTTTGGTCTCGTCTGTCCATTTCAAGTAATAACTCCATTTTTGCGGAAAAGGGAAATATTTCCATTTAAACCGTGTTTTTTTTTCTGCAACATGATTTGTCGTGATCGTTGCTTAGATTCCTTGGGGTGGCATTTTGGATCTGCATCCAATGGCACACCCTAGGTTCGATCTCGCCCACCCCCACCGTACTACACGATTTAAATGAGTGTTTATCATGACTGAAGATCAGCGCTCCGCCAGGGTCTCCACTCTCCAGCCGAACGCGCCCCGCTCGGGGAGGGGTAGATTCTGCCCCCTCGTTATTTTCCGAACCAATGACCGCAGCGAGACATGCAAGGCGGCAATCGAAAGCTCTCAATGGGACGCACCTAAATCATACGCTAAATTTTCAGAATAAGGTCACATGTCAGGTCACGGTCAGGTAAAATGTGCAAATTGAGGTATTTGGGTTTTTGGACCATACTTTCTATCCAAAGCCGTAGATTGCGACTATTATCGCACAAAGTGCTCTCAAGGGTATAATGCATCTCCCGCATAAGCAAAAGTGAAATTGTAAGCAAAGGTCAAGGTCAGGTCACAAAAGGTCACACTCACAGGTCTACGAAAGCCATGTGTCACATGTATGGGTATGGGGTACACGTATAATTCGATAGTAGGAGTCATTTTCACAACCTGACCCCATATAATGGCCCTCAGGTCAAGGTCAGGTCACAATTTGAAATTGATTAATCTAAATAAAAAAGGCATGTTTCTAGACCAGCTTTGTCTCAGAAATACAGTGGTGACATTTATTTGTCTATCTAATCACTAAGGGCAAACAAACGTAATTTAAAAAATGACGTAATGAGTTATTTATACTTGGGAGCCATAAATCAGTCAAAAATTAATATATTGCGTTCAAATTTGGCTTGGGTATCGTCCATGCTTGGTTCTCTAATATATCTTCCGTTTTTTGTTTGTTGTTGAATATTTTCAACAACAAAAAAAAGGTGGAAATTCTTCAGATTTTTATTTTTAAGGGCCAAACACCCAAAATTTCAACAACCCGCGATAGCCATTTGGAAGACAATGTAATTTCCTTTCTTTTGACGTTGTATTTGTATTTGCCAAAACTCGATTTTCTACGATTTTTCAAACATTTAGTTTTCCCCAAAAAATGTCATGTCATGACGTCATTAAAACGTCATTATCTCCCCAAGCACAACATGAATTTCACTGCAATTTGGCGAGAAAACGTAGAATTGATGTATCATAAGGTACTGAAAGTTTCACGTCGATATATATCACAGTTTTCAAGTTATTGAGAAAATCCGGCATGGGAGGGGAGGGGTAGATTTTGCCCCCCCCCCCCCCAGCGGGGCGCGGGTTAAAAGGCGTAGACTTGTAATGGTGACTGAACATAATTTGGTCTCATGGATTTGGTCGTAAGAACGCAAAAAAGTTACGCTGTTAACGTTAATAAAATAGGGACGAAAGACTAATCGCTGCTAATTAGTTTTGCGCTGCATTTCCTAGTCGCCCTGTGATAAGTAGGTTAACTGCTATATCAACGTTGTATCAGTACCAACATACGTTCCATTCTGGATGCAATAGTTTTTATAGTATTTTTTTAACGTTAATTCGACTTCCCTTGAAACAGACAATTAGTAAAAAACAAAAGTGTATTTCTGTACAAACTCTGATAACAATTTTAGTCATTTCATAACAGCTTACATTACAATGAAGTATCGTGGGAAGCGTATCTCTATTTCCCGCATTAGTTACTGCTGCAAGATTTTCTCATATTTTTCTCCTTTGGCGCTCGCCATCAGAAACCACGCTCTCCTGCTCGCAGACACCCACACCCACACCCACACCCACACAACATACACACGCATCTAAACTCCGACACACGACAGCGCATGATGTTGGCGAGGTTTATGTGATATCTGGCAAGACATGTATGAGTCGCGCATCATATCATATTAGTTCGAACGATAGTGTTTGAGAGATGAAGTTGGTTCATTCATTATCATTATGAAGCATTTTGTTACTCCAGAAGACGCCAGCAATTTTTCCAATCCATAAAATGTTCGAGGCCAAACTGCAAAAAACATGAATCAGTACAACTAAAGAGCTTGTCGAGCTTATTAACTAAAGAGCTTATTTCTTCGCCATCGAAGTCAACATCGGACAGGGAAGCTATTGCGATATTTTGGAAGGACACGCACGCACGCACGCGCGCGCGCACACGCACACGCACACGCACACGCACACGCACACGCACACGCACACGCACACGCACACGCACACGCACACGCACACGCACACGCACCCACGTTTATAATGACGTTGCGATCACTCCCTGATGTCAGTATGGCCAGTGCTCTGACAGGCGACGTTAAGGCACAGCTTCGCCAGCGTCAACTACGCGGGTACAGTGCAGTACAGTACTGCAGTACGCGGTACAGTACGCGGAGAACAGGAAGCCACGTTTGTCACGTCACGTTATGGACTTTACTCACGTCTGCCATATCAGGTCCACAGTTACGGCCAATGTCACGTCACGTCTCCGACTCCAGGCACGTCTTCCACGTCACAGTCAATGTCACGTCACGTCCCCCCCCTTAGGCACGTCTTCCACGTCACATCCGTCACAGCAGCGTCAGGACAGGTCACCGACTCCAGTCGGGCAGATCGGCAGAACTCGGGCAGCTCCGTGGATGGCTCGGAGCACCGCCCACAGGGTGAGTAACTATCACAACACGTCATAATGTCATCACGTCATCACGTCATCACGACTCAGAGTTATCACACATGTCACACTATAGCCGGCCAGACCGCTGCTCTCTGAGCGTCCAGCCTCCGAACCACAGCCGAACGATGGGTCGCCGGGTCACTGACCGGCGACACTCCAGCCAGCAGCGCGACACTCTCCAGCCAGCAGCGCGACACCCTCCAGCCAGCAGCGCGACACTCTCCAGCCAGCAGCGCGACACACTCCAGCCAGCAGCGCGACACTCTCCAGCCAGCAGCGGACGCCAGCCGTCTCTCCGGCCTGCTCCGACTGGCGGCTGCCTCACTGTGAGCAGACCAACTGGCTGGCCCAGACGCCATCGTCCAGGCCGGTGGCGTGGTACAGGTCCACCAGCAGCCGGGCGGCGGCCGGCGCGGCGGAGGAAGGGGCGGACGGGGCGGACGGGGCGGCCAGCACGTGGGCCAGCAGCAGGCCGTGCTGTGCCAGCGCCACCAGCCGCTCGACGGCCGGCGGCGGCCAGGGGCGCGGCCCGCCGCTGGCCGAGCCCAGCGAACAGGGCACGGCCTGCGGAGGCAGCTGCTGGAACCGGCGCATCAGCTCCCGGAGGTCCTCCAGCGGCACCGGCTCCGAGTGGCCCCAGTCCAGCAGATACACCTGCCGAGTCGCACAGACACAGTCAGACATAGCCACACGTTATGAGTCAAGCACAATGTATGGACGGACATTTAGGTCCTTGGTGTGCACATGGGCGTAACCACCTTCCGCAAGTGGGGGGAGGCACCTTGAAGTCGATTATTTCCATGCAACGCTCATAGGCATAATGTTAAAATCCGAAAATGTTTGGGGGGACGCGTCCCCCCCCGTCCCCAGTGGTGGTTACGCCCATGGGTGTGCATCACTCATTTGATCAAATCCAGTGGAACATTTCCGAGGTGAATATTGTCCGAATTATTTGAACAAAGTTTTTTTTTGGAAAGACGACTATCTGCTTAACCCGCGCCGTGCCGGCGGGGCGCTTAGACGCCCCCCTAAGATTTTTCGAGGATAGCGAAAACACGGCTGCATGCAGCGTCACCAAATTTGGCACAGCTGTTGGGGTATCAATTACCCACATTGTGTGAAAGTTTTGACCTCGGGTCATCTCAGGTCAGGTCACCAGGTCACGTCAGGTGACCTTACTTCCAAAAAAAATATTTGTGGTGCCGAAGCCACAGCGTTTGTCAGAGATATTTTAAACTTGTAGGATTTCATAAGGTCATAAATACCTACCATTCGTTTATCTCGGATTGTTTTATATCAATGACCTAAGGTCGGGTGAATTTCGTGACCTCCCCATTATAAGTCAATGGGGAAATATTCAAATGATTCCTATTCCGAGGATACGCACGATATCAGTCCAATTTTTGTTCAGTGACCCCATACAGGGTCAGCCGAGGTCATCCGAGGTCACCAACACTTTTTTTTTGTAATAACTCTCGACAGAATGAATACAGAGAAGTGACACGGGCACCAATGTGTTTGTCTCGTCGAGACACGTCGCCCAACATGCAAAATGACCTACTTGGGTCACCAACTTGAAATGAGGTCAAATTTATAAGTTGACCTAGCCTGGTCAACATGAACATGATTCGAAGCACCTTGACGAGACAAACACGATGGTGTCAAACTATTGCCTTATTAACCCGCGCCGTGCCGGGGTTAGACACTCCCCTCATATTTGTCGAGGATAGCAGAAAAACGGCGGCGCTGCGCGCCGCCGTTTTTGGCACAGCTGTTCGGGCATCAATTGCTCACATTATGTAAACAAAAATAATCGGGTCATCTGAGGTCAGGTCGCCAGACCTGGTCATGTGACCCCATTTCCAAAAAAAAACTTGTGGTCGTACCACAGTCACAGTTTTTGGATGATCGGTTTTAAACTTACAGGATTTCATAAGGTGATATATATCTCAAATTCGTATATCTTATATTTTTTTTTATCAGCGACTTAAGGTCGGGTCAATTTCGTGACCTCCCCATTATAAGTCAATGGGGAAATATTCCAATGCTTCCTATTCCAAAGATACGCAAGATATCAGTCTAAATCGTTCTGGATACATGTTATTATAGGCCATTATTGATGACCTAGGTGCAATTTTTGTTCAGTGACCCCTACAGGGTCAGCCGGGGTCATCCGAGGTCACCAACAGTTTTATGTCGATAACTCTCGACATAATGACGATAGAGAAGTGAAACCGACAGAAATGTGTTTGTCCCGTCGAGGCACGTCTTCCCATACGCAACACGACCAACTTGGGTCACCACTTAACCTTGACCTGAGGTCAAATTTTGTAATGACCTTACCTGGTCAACACTAATGAGTCAAAGCGCCTTGACGAGACAAACACGATGGCATCAAAATTATTGGCTTGTTGTTATTCGGTAAAAAGCTATTCGTGAAAAACTGTTTTGGTAAAGAACAGCCTTTTTGACATTTGATGAGCTCTGGAGCCTAAACTATTGACCTGAGCTAAAATATGAGGACACCTTGGCGATTGCATTTTTCAAGTGCTTTTGATTGTTTTTTCCCTTCAGTTTGTTCCTAGCTCATAAGTACTCCTGTGTTCCTGTGATATCTGGTGGTTTCTGGAGCAAAGTCCTAAAACTGGAATATTTGACCTTTGATGACCTCTAGTGACCTCAATGTTGACTTGAGGAAAAATATATCTGAAGTACTTTCGAATGTACTTTCGAATCGAGAGCTTTCGAACGCCTTTTTCCGCGTCTTTCTAGCCCTTTCGTTTTCGAGTTAGAGGGGGGGGGGGGGTTTAACCCCCCCCCCCCGCACGGCGAAGGTGGCGCCGAGCACCGGCACGGCGCGGGTTAAGTACAAAGTTATTTGCGAAAAAAACAGTGTTGCCCAAAAATAACTTTTTTGACCCTTGGTGACCTCTGGAGCCTAAACTATTGACTTATTTAAGTAGCAAGTAGGACTTGATTTTTCAAGAGCTTCCGATTGCTTTTTTCCGTTTGTTCCTAGCTATCATAGTTCCCGAGATATTTGGGGGTTTCTGGAGCGAAGTCCTGAAGCTGTAAAATATTGATGAAATCTGACTTGAATTGACTTGTAAAATCTGACTTGATGGCCGTTGGTCAATATTGACCTGAACCCAAAAATGACCGAAATGGCTTCAAAATTATTTTTGATGAGCTTTCGACCGGTATTACCGGCTTTTGTCTACGTCCCATAGGAGCGGAGTTCGAGTGGGGGGGGGGGGGGGGGGGGTCGAAACACCCCCCCCCCCCTTCCCGGCACGGCGCGGGTAAGTTTAAAATACCGGGGAATTCAAGTTTTTATATGTAGATTTAATTAATTAATTTAAACTGTCTTTAGCCACTGATGCAATGCAGTTGGGGGGGGGGGGGGGTTGGTAGTTAAAAAGGCGTTTCAGACGTGAATTTTCCCTGAATTATTTCAGCAGTCATTTTCGAAAAGCGAATTATTTTATTGTATTTAACCCTCGTCCTACGGGGGGGGGGGGGGGGGCGCTGACAGCCCCCCTGAGGTTTTTCTTGAATATCTTTTTACACATGCATACACATACATAACACACATCTTGCTGAAATTTTCGGTAGCTGAGTTTACAACAATTATACGCATGCTGTAAAAATTTAATTGAAATTGGTTAAGTCTTTTGGGATATAATAATGTTTTGATGACGTCATGTTGGTGGAAAAACGATAAATATTTGAAAATAGTAGAAAACAAGAGTTTTTAAGGAAATTGCTAACGCAATTCACCAAAGATACAAAATAGCATTCTCTTTAAAATGGCAATCTCGGATTGTCAATTTTGTTTTTACCCCTAAAATAATAATATTTTTTTTTGGGGAAAAATCCCCACAAAATCAAAATTTTCAAAGATGTTAGAAAAATCGGAATATATGTGAGAGAACTGAGTATGGGCAATATCCATACCAAATTGCAAAGCAATATCTTCATTTTTGACTGAGTGATGGCTTCCTAAGTGTAAGAAACTATGACGTCATTTTTTTTAATAACTTTTTTTGACATTTCTGGACAAGATACGAACAAATCATTACCTTTTTTGTATTTCTGAGCCAGAACTGGTCTAGGAACATGCCTTTTATTTACATTTATCAATTTCTAATTTTGAGGTTTTTTGAAGAGCAAAATCGCTGTTCTGGACGTGGTAAATCCGAGGTCATTCACTTGACCTGGAAGGTCACCCGTTGACCTGAAACCTAAAAATCGCATACGGTTGGATTCCTCTTATGACAGGCAACATGCTGGTTCTTACCGCATTGCTCTAAGTTGCTTGGTTTGGAAGTTAACAGGGGGGCCTGTCAGGTCCCCGTAGGGCGAAGGTGAAAAAGTTCCCGTAGGGCGAGGGTTTAATGCGTCAGGGGCATCTTGGGTTTTCCATGTCGATTTGTCATGGTTGGATATAATTTACCCTAATGAACGATACTCCTAGCGGTCATTCATGATGATGATGATTGGGGTTTTTGGGCGCACCGACTACTTATGGTTACTTGGCGCCCATAACGAGGTTCATCTTGTCACTATGGTGCATATACTATAGGTATTCCGGTGGCTGAGATGAAGGCAAACAATCGATTTGTCTGAATAGCTGCTGAATCGTCCCCTAAAAGCTGACACATAGTTCGTGGAGAAGAAGTCTGGACGAAGAAGCGCGATCGTTCAGTAGCGAGGAGCGGACATACAACCAGCATATGTTTTACGGAGTGTCGACCCACAGCGAGGACAGATTGGCCTGCTGTCATTACGCACTAGATAGCCGTGAGTTGCATAGGTGTGGCCGATGCGTAGCCTAAAAAGAATAACTTCATCCCTCCTAACTTTGCGGGAACTGGAGTATTGTATTGTATTTACTTCGTGGGCGTATCCCTGAAATATGACCGAGGTCATAGGGCTATTCTTAAGCCCGAGTCAATCACATGAGGACATACAGTGACGGGTAACATACAGGCACACTTGATACACACGATAAAACAGCGGCAGTCAGACTAATCCAGGCAGTTACCAGATTCTGAGGCCGTCACTCCGATCACGTCACTTCTGACAAGCGCTGTCGCAGCTTACACGAGAAGAGGGAGGCGGACATATTCACAAACTCTCGCGGCAGGGTGTTGTACTCGGCAGCCGCGCGGTATACGAACTGTCTCTTCCCCGCGGCCGAGCCACGTATGCGAGAAGACTGAGCAGGTGGTCCTGTCGGGTACTGTGGCTATGGTCATCGCGCTCGGCATTGGTACAAAACTGCGCCGCGAGCGACTCGGGCTCCCCGGTACGCCAGACTCTGTGGAGCATGCTCAGAGTGTGGTGTTGGACCATAGCGGAGGGATTGAGCCAGCCAAGGCTGGCACGGACGGCGGAGATATGGTCGAATTTCTTCTTGCCAAAAATCACACGGGCTGCGAAATTCAGAATTCTGTTGATGATTGCGATGTTCTTGGCAGACCCGTTACCGTACACGGAGAGGCAGTAGCGGACATGGGAGAGGACGAGAGCTGACACAAGGATAGGGAGCGTGCCGGACGGGAGGTAGTGACGGATGTGGGAGATACCGGTGAGGATCCCGAAGCACTTCTGCGATAATTTTGACACGTGGGAGTCCCACGTTAGAAAACGGTCAAATGTCATGCCCAGATTTTTGACTTCTGTGCAGGGTGACAATGTGGTTTGACGAAATTTCACTGAGAACTGGAGAAGGTTGCGCAGATTTTGACGCGAGCCGAGAGTGAGTAGTTCAAATTTGGTTTCATTGACTTTGAGACCATTCGAACGGAAGTAGTCATCAAAAAGAGAAGTGAAGAGAGTGAAGCGAGGTCTCTAATTTGGCGGCTAAATCAGGAAGGTTGGATTTTTTACCCGGGACCAGGATCTGTGTCTCGTCAGCATACTGAATGACGTACGCGTCAGCTGCAAAAAGACGTAGGTCGTTGACGAAGATGGTGAACAATAGGGGTCCTAGAGAAGAGCCTTGGAAGACTCCCTGGTTGATGGTTCGAGGGGCCGGGATCTGCGAGCTAGAAATTGACACGCTTTGGGTATGGCCAGAGGTAGTTTCTGAACCAGGTAGTCTCGACGCAGTGAAGCTGCAATTTCTCGAACAGTTTTGAGTGACAGATAACATCAAACGCTTTACTTAAATCAATCAAGCAAAGGAGCGAGATATGGCCTTGATCCATTCCAGAAAGTGCGCGGTCGGAGATCTGGATGAGGGCAGACTCGGTGGAATGCTTAGGACGGAAACCGTGTTGGGTGGGGGATAGCAGACGGTTGTGGGTGAGGTAGTGTTGGAGTTGGCACTGGACCACCTTTTCCACTACCTTGGTAATGACGGGGATAGAGATAGGACGGTAGTTGGAAGGACTGTCTGGATCGCCGGCATGCTTCCATGAAGCCGGTATGTCGTTCAGGACGAGACAGGTGTTTACAATATGCAACAGTACAGGTCCTATGGCGCTAAAATACATTTTAAAAACACGAATACACCCGTCTGTACCACTCGCAGAGGAGTTACACATGCTAAACATAGTGTGGCCTAAACATCCGAGGGTGATGGGCTGAATAAGGTGCACGCGCCGACACGGGGCAGGCGGACAGGAGGACGCGGGGCATCCCCGGCCGCGGTCACTTCGGCGGCCACCCTAGGGCCGACGCTGACGAAGAACTCGTGCAGGGTATCGGGCTGACGTGGGGGCACACCTCTGCTGCTTGCCGCTCACAACATGCCGCATGTTCCGCCACACTGACGCCGGACCATCCGCCGCGATTCTCTCCTCAATATCGCGCCTCGCATCCGCGCGGACAGCGGCGCGCACCGCGGCGCGCACCGCTCGGTTGGCGGCCCGGTACACGTCAGAGCCGTGCCCGTGGGCATCAAGCGCGGCGGCTCGCCAACTAACCATCCTCTATAATTGACATATTTTAAACTTTTAGGAATCACTAATATGCAGACATGTGCGTGGACCCAAGAAGGATCCTGCACCAAAAAGTGCAGGATCTATGATCCCTGTGGATCGCAATACAAAGCAGAGGTTAGAATCTTGGATCCCACTGGATCACATCATTTTGTAAGGAGGATCTCCTTACAAAATTATAATGTGATCCAGTGGGATCCAAGATTCTAACCTCTGCTTTGTATTGTGATCCACGGGGATCATAGATCCGCTCCTCCTCATATTGTGCGATCCACGGGATCCATTAAAGATGTGAAATTTCCAAATCATCATTTTGTAAAATGTTAACAATTGTCTAGTTATTCGAAGCAAAAAAAAAAAATCAAGTATTGTCTTTTTTTACTTTTCGTGAAGAAATGCTCAAAATTGTAATGAATTTAAGGATATTGTTGACCTTATGGGATCCAAGATCTAATGGCATCATAGATCCAATTTTATTGTTTGACACGGGATCCTATGGGATCATAAATCCGTTGCTTTATTTCACCTCGGGATCAACTTGGATCCAAGATCCTTGGGTTTGTTTTGTCATGGGGTCCACTAGTATCCTATATCCATGACAAACAATTTGTCGAGGCATCTTCTCGGATCCAAGATCCATGTCTGGGACCTATTAACATGTCTGCTAATATGTATTATTATTTGTATCTCAGTTTTTTTTTCAACCCAACAAAGGAAAGTAACTCCACAAAAGAGCACAGTACAACTCTCTTGGTCATCAGGGCGAGTTAAAAGTCTTAAAATCCTCTGCATTGGCCATTCTGACATGATCACTTCGTAAGCAGAAACCGTCCATGCTTCGGGAAAATCTGCTCTTCTAAAGGAGATGAGCTGTGTCATATGCAAAAGTGTCTTTAACCCTCGCCCGGGTAGGGGGGGATACCACCCCTCGGTTTTTCTGGAATAACTCGCGTAATTTCCAACCGATTGCAATGAAACTTTCAGTACCCTACTTTTGAAAAATGTTCCACATCCTCTGCAAGTTTTGAATTTCTAACCCACATGACCCGTGACCTATGACCTGTTTCTCAAGGTCATGTCAGGCGCAACTGGCGTCCCGCAGTATCGATGCTTGTAACTTGTGCAGTTTCCGAGTGTTTGTTGTTCAGGAGCATATGCACAGGTGTTTCCAGGTGACAGTTGTGGTTTCCACTGGGATTGTGAACTTGATTGACCTTTTCAGAGGTCAACTGAGGTCATTGACCTCCGATGACCTCAGATAATTTTTTGTATTGTATTCTGTCGGTTTCTAGGACATTTTGTGACGCTGATTTCAAATTTGGGATCCATTTGACATAATTATATGTTCCACTGGGGTCATGCGCTTCCACAGGTCAACCGAGGTCACTGACAATCGTCGTCGTCGCCAGATGTATATATCGTCGCCATATGACCAATAATCGTCGCCAGATGACCTGACATGACCTTTTTGAAATTTGACAGTTTTTAGGACATTTTTGACGCTGATGACGAATTTGACACCCATTAAGCATTATATGCTCATTCACGATTCTAGCTCGATACAATTAAATGTATATGCATTTACAATTTTGATGACCTTTTGGTCATTGACATGACCTCAGAGGTCACCCAATGACACAAAACCTTAAAATCGGATATCAAAGGCTTCCTCTCATCACAAGCAACACGCTCGTTTTTTAATCGAAGCTCTAGCTCAATTAGGGGCGAAACGCTAAGGGGGGGGGGGGGGGTGTACCAACCAACCCCCTACCCGAACACGTAGTGATTTTGCCCTACCCGGGCGAGGGTTAAGCTTCGTCAAGAGCCCAATATTTGTTTTCGAATATGGTTGAACTGTAGTCATTTCGACGATAAGACCAATATTCAGCCAGGGTCTTATTCAAGAATATTAATCGTCGCCAGAAGAAATAACTGCGCAACTTAGGCGCACCGCCTTTCGTTTGTTTTATTTGTTGTGTGCATGAAACCATCAGAATGACGTGAGAATGTGTAAGACTGAGATTGAGTTCAATACACTACTCGTGCTAAATATGTATTTTTCGACATTTTAGCCTAAAAACGCGTGGTTATATAGCGCGGTTTGAACCCACGGACAAGAGAATAACACAAGATAGAGCGTCGGCCACTCTATCGATCAAGCTATTGCATCTGTTGTATATAACGCTGTTACTTGCTGTTCTATCTATCCTTATCTCAGCTGCTGGTTGACAGAAACGTTGGTTCTCTGCCAGCTAGGGATAGCCGGCGGGTATACGGACCAGCCCGTGAACTGACTCAGAAAGGAATTACAGAACGGCCATTCATTGTCAAAGCCTGGATGAATGTCAGCTGATTCCGATGAGACTTTTAGTACGAATTCCTGCCGCGAGAGGCGCCACTAGTATGTCCGCGCTTGGCCCGTAACGACACGGTTGCACATACCCACACCCACACACTATCACATCGACCCCGAGTGACCCCAGCCCAGCAGCTGTGCCCCACTCTCACCTCGGCGTGGTCCTCTGTGGCGGTGAGCACGGTGCCCCGGTGCCAGCCGCCCTGCCAGCGGACAGCCACCGAGGAGCCCGTCGGCAGCGGCAGGCCCGGCAGCAGCGCGCCCATGGCCGGCCGCGGACCGTAGAACCTCCGCATCGCCGCCGCCAGCGTCTCCACGCTGTCATCCGCAGCCAGCCGGCGGAGCTGGCCCTCGACTGGCGGCAGAGGAGGATCACGGTCAGGTCATATCTCCACACTCATCCGCGGCCAGCCGGCGGAGCTGGCCCTCGACTGGCGGCAGAGGAGGATCACGGTCAGGTCATATCTCCACACTCATCCGCGGCCAGCCGGCGGAGCTGGCCCTCGGGCAGAGGAGGGTCACGGTCAGGTCATATCTCCACACTGTCATCCGCGGCCAGCCGCCTGAGCTGGCCCACGGGCAGAGGAGGGTCACGGTCAGGTCATATCTCCACACTGTCATCTGCGGCCAGTCGGCGGAGCTGGCTCACGGGCAGAGGAGGGTCACGGTCAGGTCATATCTCCACACTGTCATCCGCGGCCACTCGGCGGAGCTGGCCCACTGGCAGAGGAGGGTCACGGTCAGGTCATATCTCCACACTGTCCTCCGCGGCCAATCGGCTGAGCTGGCCCTCGACTGGCGGCAGTGGAGAGCCACGGTCAGGTCATATCTCCACGCTGTCATCCGCGGCCAGCCGGCGGAGCTGGCCCACGGGCAGAGGAGGGTCACGGTCAGGTCATATCTCCACACCGTCATCCGCGGCCAGCCGGCGGAGCTGGCCCACGGGCAGAGGAGGGTCACGGTCAGGTCATATCTCCACACTGTCATCCGCGGCCAATCGGCTGAGCTGGCCCTCGACTGGCGGCAGTGGAGGGTCACCGTCAGGTCATATCTCCACACTGTCATCCGCGGCCACTCGGCGGAGCTGGCCCACGGGCAGAGGAGGGTCACGGTCAGGTCATATCTCCACACTGTCATCCGCGGCCAGCCGGCTGAGCTGGCCCTCGACTGGCGGCAGTGGAGGGTCACGGTCAGGTCATATCTCCACACTCATCCGCGGCCAGCCGGCGGAGCTGGCCCACGGGCAGAGGAGGGTCACGGTCAGGTCATATCTCCACACTGTCATCCGCGGCCAGCCGCCTGAGCTGGCCCACGGGCAGAGGAGGGTCACGGTCAGGTCATATCTCCACACTGTCATCCGCGGCCACCCGGCGGAGCTGGCCCACTGGCAGAGGAGGGTCACGGTCAGGTCATATCTCCACACTGTCATCTGCGGCCAGTCGGCGGAGCTGGCCCACTGGCAGAGGAGGGTCACGGTCAGGTCATATCTCCACACTGTCATCTGCGGCCAGTCGGCGGAGCTGGCCCACTGGCAGAGGAGGGTCACGGTCAGGTCATATCTCCACACCGTCATCCGCGGCCACTCGGCGGAGCTGGCAGAGGAGGGTCACGGTCAGGTCATATCTCCACACCGTCATCCGCGGCCAGTCGGCTGAGCTGGCCCTCGACTGGCGGCAGTGGAGGGTCACCGTCAGGTCATATCTCCACACTGTCATCCGCGGCCATCCGGCGGAGCTGGCCCACGGGCAGAGGAGGGTCACGGTCAGGTCATATCTCCACACTGTTATCCGCGGCCAGTCGGCTGAGCTGGCCCTCGACTGGCAGCAGTGGAGGGTCACCGTCAGGTCATATCTCCACACTGTCATCCGCGGCCAGTCGGCTGAGCTGGCCCTCGACTGGCGGCAGTGGAGGGTCACCGTCAGGTCATATCTCCACACTGTCATCCGCGGCCACTCGGCGGAGCTGGCCGACGGGCAGAGGAGGGTCACGGTCAGATCATATCTCCACACTGTTATCCGCGGCCAGTCGGCGGAGCTGGCCCACGGGCAGAGGAGGGTCACCGTCAGGTCATATCTCCACACTGTCATCCGCGGCCACTCGGCGGAGCTGGCCCACGGGCAGAGGAGGGTCACGGTCAGGTCATATCTCCACACCGTCATCCGCGGCCAGTCGGCGGAGCTGGCCCACGGGCAGAGGAGGATCACGGCCAGGTCATATCTCCACACTGTCATCCGCGGCCAGCCGCCTGAGCTGGCCCACGGGCAGAGGAGGGTCACGGTCAGGTCATATCTCCACACTGTCATTCGCGGCCAATCGGCTGAGCTGGCCCACGGGCAGAGGAGGGTCACGGTCAGGTCATATCTCCACACCGTCATCCGCGGCCAGTCGGCGGAGCTGGCCCACGGGCAGAGGAGGATCACGGCCAGGTCATATCTCCACACTGTCATCCGCCTGAGCTGGCCCACGGGCAGAGGAGGGTCACGGTCAGGTCATATCTCCACACCGTCATCCGCGGCCAGTCGGCGGAGCTGGCCCACGGGCAGAGGAGGGTCACGGTCAGGTCATATCTCCACACTGTCATCCGCGGCCACTCGGCGGAGCTGGCCCACGGGCAGAGGAGGGTCACGGTCAGGTCATATCTCCACACTGTCCTCCGCGGCCAGTCGGCTGAGCTGGCCCTCGACTGGCGGCAGTGGAGGGTCACCGTCAGGTCATATCTCCACACCGTCATCCGCGGCCAGTCGGCGGAGCTGGCCCACGGGCAGAGGAGGGTCACGGTCAGGTCATATCTCCACACTCATCCGCGGCCAGCCGGCGGAGCTGGCCCACGGGCAGAGGAGGGTCACGGTCAGGTCATATCTCCACACCGTCATCCGCGGCCAGTCGGCGGAGCTGGCCCACGGGCAGAGGAGGGTCACGGTCAGGTCATATCTCCACACTCATCCGCGGCCAGCCGGCGGAGCTGGCCCACGGGCAGAGGAGGGTCACGGTCAGGTCATATCTCCACACTGTCATCCGCGGCCAGTCGGCGGAGCTGGCCCACGGGCAGAGGAGGGTCACGGTCAGGTCATATCTCCACACAGTCATCCGCGGCCACCCGGCGGAGCTGGCCCACGGGCAGAGGAGGGTCACGGTCAGGTCATATCTCCACACTGTCCTCCGCGGCCACTTGGCGGAGCTGGCCCACGGGCAGAGGAGGATCAGGGGACATTGGTCCCCCACACGGACGCAGACGGGAGGCGAAAACATATGCCGAGAGGTTTCAGAAATATTTGCAGTAAACCAGACAAAAAACATGGAGGCTTGACATATTATAATGAGGAGAAGCTGGAGAGCCTTACACGCCACGCCACAGCCTATTGCCGCAGTTATATTCTTCACGGCCTACATGAAACCATTCAGCTGACTTCACACACCTACTCTGCTGTCTACCTAATCCGCGGCCGGCACGCCACCCGCATGACGGCGTGCCATCAGCAGCGGCTCTACTCACAGTCGGCGTTGACGAGCTGGGCCGGCTGGGCGCCGAACGGCAGCACCACGTAGAACATCGCCGGCGACACCACCGCCGTCAGCTTGACGTAGACGACGGCGCCGGCCGGCGGCAGGCGGAGCGCGTCGCCGGGCTGCCGCAGCCAGCAGGCGTCTTCGTCACCACCCGGCAGCGGCGGCAGCGGCGGGGGAACCGTGAAGTCCAGCGGCGGCGGGCCGGCGTCACCGGGCACAGGGATGTCCTCAGGAGCCAGAGGCATGTCCTCCGGACGCAGGGGGACGTCGCCAGGGTTCGCAGCAGCCGCCGGCTGTTGGCAGGGGGAGGCAGGGGAGTTAGAAAGGCCGGGCCGGTATGGTTCCGAGTGCAGTGGGGAGCGAATGACATGAGAGGGGGGACGTATTGATACGAAAGACGAAGGATGTTGCGATATGCTGGATAATACACCGCAGTTAAGTACCATTCTTAAGATGACATGGCATCACAGACGAAAGCCGACTGGAGCATCATCAGTATTGAAGTGAACGTAAAATTAAACCTCTGTGCGCCGATTAATAATACATAAATAACAAATAATAAATAATAAATACAAATAAATAAATACATAAATCAATCAATAAATAAAATAGTCTTCTATGAACTGAGAAGCCGTTCACGTTTTGAGCTGGCGTGCAGAGTACATCCTCGAACACCAGCCAGTGCTGCACGATGCCCTCCTGAGCCATGACGTTTGTCACAGGCAGCACGCTGATGCCCTCCACCTTGTAGAGCACCACCGCCAGACACTCGCTGCCGGGACAAAGAGAGGGACACGACAGACAGGTCAAGTGCGGGTCAGACGTGGGTCAGTGTAGTTTCCAAACACAAATCCTTCGTAAAGTCTTATTACTCAGCCTCAAACATCACCCAACGTCATCACCGACAACCGTGCGTCTGCGCGCGGCGTCTCTCTCTCTCTCTCTCTCGCTCTCTCTCTCTCTCTCTCTCTCTCTCTCTCTCTCTCTCTCTCTCTCTCTCTCTCTCTCTCTCTCTCACTCTCACTCTCACTCTCACTCTCACTCTCACTCTCACTCTCACTCTCACTCTCACTCTCACTCTCACTCTCACTCTCACTCTCACTCTCACTCTCACTCTCACTCTCACTCTCACTCTCACTCTCACTCTCACTCTCACTCTCACTCTCACTCTCACTCTCACTCTCACTCTCACTCTCTCTCTCTCTCTCTCTCTCTCTCTCTCTCTCTCTCTCTCTCTCTCTCTCTCTCTCTCTCTCTCTCTCTCTCTCTCTCTCTCTCTCTCTCTCTCTCTCTCTCTCTCTCTCTCTCTCTCTCTCGTGTGGTCTGGCTGTCAGACAAGCTGCTGCTGCAGTCGCCGGTCATCCGAGCTCAGAACAGCGGGTTATGGGGAGGGGAAGCACGGGGCACTGATGAGAACACACAACACTACCACTGCATTCATCTTCACTTGGCATTGTCACTACAGCCGTTATCGCTGGCCGACCAGTGACTGCTCTGTATCGGTGGCTACAAAAGAGCGGTCTGCGCCCCGTTTCGTTATCGCTGGCCGACCAGTGACTGCTCTGTATCGGTGGCTACAAAAGAACGGTCTGCGCCCCGTTTCGTTATCGCTGGCCGACCAGTGACTGCTCTGTATCGGTGGCTACAAAAGAACGGTCTGCGCCCCGTTCCTCTGTATCGGTGGCTACAAAAGAGCGGTCTGCGCCCCGTTTCGTTATCGCTGGCCGACCAGTGACTGCTCTGTATCGGTGGCTACAAAAGAGCGGTCTGCGCCCCGTTTCGTTGTCGCTGGCCGACCAGTGACTGCTCTGTATCGGTGGCTACAAAAGAACGGTCTGCGCCCCGTTCCTCTGTATCGGTGGCTACAAAAGAGCGGTCTGCGCCCCGTTCCGTTATCGCTGGCCGACCAGTGACTGCTTTGTATCGGTGGCTACAAAAGAACGGTCTGCGCCCCGTTCCTCTGTATCGGTGGCTACAAAAGAGCGGTCTGCGCCCCGTTCCGTTATCGCTGGCCGGCCAGTGACTGCTCTGCATCGGTGGCTACAAAAGAACGGTCTGCGCCCCGTTCCGTTATCGCTGGCCGACCAGTGACTGCTCTGTATCGGTGGCTACAAAAGAACGGTCTGCGCCCCGTTCCGTTCTCGCTGGCCGACCAGTGACTGCTCTGTATCGGTGGCTACAAAAGAACGGTCTGCGCCCCGTTCCGTTATCGCTGGCCGACCAGTGACTGCTCTGTATCGGTGGCTACGAAAGAGCGGTCTGCGCCCCGTTCCGTTATCGCTGGCCGACCAGTGACTGCTCTGTATCGGTGGCTACAAAAGAGCGGTCTGCGCCCCGTTCCGTTATCGCTGGCCGACCAGTGACTGCTTTGTATCGGTGGCTACAAAAGAGCGGTCTGCGCCCCGTTGCGTTCTCACCCGGTCGTCTCAGAGCTGACAGTGTTAGCGTTGATGCCGGCCACATCTACCAGATCCACGAACCGCTCCCGCGCCGCCTCCGAGTACTCGGTCTCGTCCTCCAGAGGCGCCACCTGGGCAACAGAGCAGAACAGAACAGAACAGAACAGAACAGGAGGTCTCAGCGCCGCCTCCGAGTACTCGGTATCGTCCTCCAGAGGCGCCACCTGGGCAACAGAACAGAACAGAACAGAACAGGAGGTCTCAGCGCCGCCTCCGAGTACTCGGTATCGTCCTCCAGAGGCGCCACCTGGGCAACAGAACAGAACAGAACAGAACAGGAGGTCTCAGCGCCGCCTCCGAGTACTCGGTCTCGTCCTCCAGAGGCGCCACCTGGGCAACAGAACAGAACAGAACAGGAGGTCTCAGCGCCGCCTCCGAGTACTCCGTCTCGTCCTCCAGAGGCGCCACCTGGGCAACAGAACAGAACAGAACAGGACAGGAAGTCTCAGCGCCGCCTCCGAGTACTCCGTCTCGTCCTCCAGAGGCGCCACCTGGGCAACAGAACAGAACAGAACAGAACAGAACAGAACAGGACAGGAGGTATCAGCGCCGCCTCCGAGTACTCAGTCTCGTCCTCCAGAGGCGCCACCTGGGCAACAGAACAGAACAGAACAGAACAGAACATAACAGAACAGAACAGAACAGAACAGAACAGAACAGAACAGAACAGAACAGAACAGGAGGTCTCAGCGCCGCCTCCGAGTACTCGGTCTCGTCCTCCAGAGGCGACCCTGGTCAACAGAACAGGACAGAACAGGAGGTCTCAGCACCGCCTACGAGTACTCGGTCTCGTCCTCCAGAGGCGCCACCTGGTCAACAGAACAGGAGACTCAGGAGTAGGGCACACACGGGACTCACCGGAAAAGAAAGGCGTGACTCGCAGGTCAGAACACAAACAGGACTCATTAAACGGAACAGACAGGACTTATTGAACGGGACAGGCTGAACTCGCGGGACAGGCAGGACTCGCAAGACAGAACACAAACAGGACTCATTCAACGGAACAGACAGGACTTATCGAACGGGACAGGCAGGACTCCCGAGACCGAACACAAACAGGACTCATTAAACGGAACAGACATGACTTATTGAACGGAACAGACAGGACTTATTGAACGGAACAGACAGGACTTATTGAACGGAACAGACAGGACTTATTGAACGGAACAGACTGAACTCGCGGGACAGGCAGGACTCGCAAGACAGAACACAAACGGGACTCATTGAACGGAACAGACAGGACTTATTGAACGGAACAGACTGAACTCGCGGGACAGGCAGGACTCGCAAGACAGAACACAAAGAGGACTCATTAACCCTATTTGTAACAGGCTCCTGGCTACCCCTATTTGTAACAGGGGGGGGGGGGCGGATTCCCCCCCCCCCCGGAGATCTCGAGATCTACCCGTCCGATTTTCAAAAATGAAACGGTGTTTGGTTCCCCTCAACACGATCTACATTTCTAAATAATACAAAAATATAAATTTGGGATAGGGGGGCAACAGGGGGGGGGGGGGCAAAAAACTACAAATTTTAGTGGTATTTTTGATGCAACATAGCTTTCATGTTTATCGACCGATTTTAACACAACCAATAGGAATCGATAGAGATTGAATTGGAAATTGATATATGACGGTGACGTTTGAAAATTTAAAAATCATAGGCGTGTGCAGGTCACTAAATATGGGGGTGAAGTATATGCGTAATAAAACCATTTTTTATGTTGTTTTTTGATAAATGAAATGGTATGTGATTGAGACATTAGACAAACCAGTTATAAATCATATTTTTTGCCATAGGCGGTACCAGGTTAGTGAAAAGGGGGGTAAAATTGGGAAAAAATATTAACCGCAGACAAGTTACTACCCAGCACTATAAATATGTTACTGATCGTAGATAGTTCCTTTTTGCATGTTGTACTTCATCATAGGCGTATCCAGGATCCAAACTGGGGCGGCGCAAGACCTTTTGATAAGTATATTATCCGCTATTATGATACTAACTAGTCAACACTGACTATTTCACTTACAACTTCAATTAACATTGCTTATCCCCCTTTTTACCCTACCTGGACTCGCCTATTATCTTATAATCGTTCGTAGAGTAGCCTGTGGTGCGTGTTTCATCCGAAAACTGCAGTATGTTATGTAATTGTACGCCCATGCCTCTTAGTTTCCTTGCAATAATATGACCCCCTTTCTTCCATTCCTGAGCGCGCCTCTGCAAACAAATGGCTTTATTCCCTTTTCTGGCCTCATATGTGCATATATCATTATAAGCTAAACGTCTATTGCGCCGTTATCGCTGGCATATCGTCATCACCTTGCCAGTCACCCCCCTTTTCATGTTCCTGAACACGCCCCTGAAACTCTATATATAATAAATTATGCAAATAATGGAAGCAGAAGCTATCTTTTACATCTTGATAGCTATAAATGCCCCTTACATTGCTCTATTGGCTTCCCGCCAAGCATTGAATACTTCCTGGAAACCCCCCTTTTCCAAGCCCCTGAAACCGCCTCTGCCATGCAATTTTTATGATATTTCATTAACATCAACTAATTTGCACTTGTTGCAATCACCGTAAACCGATGCTACTCCTTCATACTTGAGGCAGTTAGGAAGAAACCGTGGAAGATCGCATTTCCGTATTATCGCCAAATGTCGCCTCCGAACCCACCCAAAACTGTGCCCTGGAACCGCCTCTGTTCAGGTTAAGAACTCATAATTTTGACTCCAAATGCGGTATTCAATTCTATGAAAAGTCCCAAAATTTCATGGGCCTGCTCCCTGCCGTTCTGGAGATATCTGGGAAAAACATGAGGGGGGGGGGGGCGGAATCCGCCCCCCCCCCCCCCTGTTACAAATAGGGTTAAACGGAACAGACAGGACTTATTGAACGGGACAGGCAGGACTCGCGGGACAGAGTAGAAATGCCGTACTGAACACTGCGCCGCCTCCCAGCACTTTCCCCACCGCTCCGCTCACTCCCCTCCACTCATCTCCACTCCCCCTGCCCTCTCACCCCGCTGCAGGCGGCGCGCACGATGAACACTGGCTGGGAGGCGAACTGCTCCAGCATGGGCCGCAGGTAGGCGGCTGGCACCACCAGGTCGTCCCCAAAGTCCACGGCGCGCACCCGGTAACTGGGCACACCGTCATCGCTCTGCAGACACACGCAGATAACATCCGAGTTCGGCACGTATCAGGTGTAGCGTCTCATGCCGAAAAAAGCAGATCAACGTTAAAGGGAATAGGTCACCTTGAAAGTTGTCTTGAAGTTCAACCATACGGTGCATCTTGAGCTCAAAACTATGAATATGACTTTGGTTTGGGCAACTGATGGATATATGTGGAGAAAGAAGTAAGTTTCTCTTTCTATTTCACGAGAAATCGTACGATAGCAGCTGGCGTTACGGCTCCGCCCCGCTCCGCCTGACGCCAAGTACAGTCTCTGACAAGGGACCGACGCGCCGTCCGGGCGGCTGAGCGGATATTAACAAGGCGTCGTGACCAGAGACTACGTGCCAGAGAGTGTACCTGTCACCGGCGGCGAGCGGCGAGCGAAATGTCCTGATCGTGGCCCGGAACAGCGGATATGAAACCGGGCCCACTAGTCCTGTGTCGAAATTACTTAACGTAGGGAGGTAATTCTTTCACCACAACCCATTTTTAGATCTGCTCTACAAATCTGCTATCTCAGTCCAAAACTCCATGTTAAAGGTGAACTATCCCTTTAATTGTTTTCTTTAAAACAGCGCCGTTGATGTATGATTCCAACACTACTGACCGGAGGTTCCAGCTCCTCGAGAAGGAGCCGGCGCGCAGCCTGACTGACCTGAGGTTGAGGTTCCAGCTCCTCGAGTATGACGACGCGGCACCACTCGTCTCCGTCGTAGCGAGCCGCCCAGAAGGAGCCGGCGCGCAGCAGATCCCGATGCAGGCCCTGGCGAGGGTGGACCGGCAGCCGGCCGTACACCGTCTGCATCTGACGCTGGAAACTGACCCAGGCAGACACAGAACCGTCAGATGCCTATACATGGGTCCGGCGCTGCAATCTGGCCGCCACAACAAAACGGCATTTGACGCTGGATATGAACGCCGCGATTTACTCACATAATATCAAATGGAAAACAGACACAAGCTTATGTAAGCTCACGATAACAACGGCTATTGGCGACAATAATAAACAATCACAAGCTTATGTCATACCATAGATGAGGGAACAAGCCATGCTACATACAGAAAACTCACTCTTCGAAGGCGACCTGGCTCTCGAACGAAATGTAAAAGTCCTCCGGGCTCTGCGCCTTGACAATAATGACGTCACGATGAATTTTGCGCGCGCAGAGTTCGAGCGGCGCGCGGTGGATGGGCCGGCTGTCCCAGCAGACGGTCAGGTGGCGGTATTTCGGCGGGTCGATGCAGACCTGTGGGGTCTTCACCGGACTGCCGAACGCAGCCTTCACCGGGCCGCCGACCGGCTCGCCGGCGGCCAGACTGAAAACACAGTAACGGCAGGCGATATAAGTCAACGGAAAGTTCGAAAGCTGAACGCTAGTAGAGCGTCGAATGTTGGAGTGTTAACATTTTCCAGGCACTGTCAATAACTTATAAACAAATGTTACACATTTGTATTGCAAATGTGTCATAGTAAATAACACAAATATGATGCATTGCAATCACGACACATTAAACAGCAAAATACAATTGTCACGTCAAAAGTCCCATAAGACAAACTCGATACAGTCATGGCAAACACACCGTAAAGCATCCCATGTTGGAGTTCCCTGCCCGGCTGCCCTGCCCCGGCTGTGCTCACTCTGTGCGGGCGGCGGGCGGCGCCGGGACCACGCTGCCGTTGCTGGTGCTGTGTGCCAGCAGCGGCGGCTCCTCCACCGTCCCGACGTCCGGCTGCCCCGCCCCGCCCTGCTCCCTCGCCGACAGCCAATCGAGCACACGGCTCCGGCGGCCCCCGGCGGCGGCCGCGCGTCCCCGCTGCGTCACGAACGGCTCCATCAGCGTCTCCAGCGCCAGGTTCCTACTCTCCACCTGTCGAGGCACGGCGCAGTGACAGTCCCGTGGTCAGCTGACGGCGCAGTGACAGTCCCGTGGTCAGCTGACGACACAGTGACAGTCCCGTGGCCAGCTGACGGCGCAGTGACAGTCCCGTGGTCAGCTGACGACACAGTGACAGTCCCGTGGTCAGCTGACGACACAGTGACAGTCCCGTGGCCAGCTGACGGCACAGTGACAGTCCCATGGTCAGCTGACGACACAGTGACAGCCCCGTGGCCAGCTGACGGCACAGTGACAGTCCTGTGGTCAGCTGACGACACAGTGACAGCCTCGTGGTCAGCTGACGACACAGTGACAGCCCCGTGGTCAGCTGACGGCACAGTGACAGTCCCGTGGTCAGCTGACGACACAGTGACAGCCCCGTGGCCAGCTGACGGCACAGTGACAGCCCCGTGGTCAGCTGACGGCACAGTGACAGTCCCGTGGTCAGCTGACGGCACAGTGACAGCCCCGTGGCCAGCTGACGGCGCAGTGACAGTCCCGTGGCCAGCTGACGACACAGTGACAGCCCCGTGGCCAGCTGACGACGCAGTGACAGCCCCGTGGTCAGCTGACGGCACAGTGACAGTCCCGTGGTCAGCTGACGACGCAGTGACAGCCCCGTGGTCAGCTGACGGCACAGTGACAGTCCCGTGGTCAGCTGACGGCGCAGTGACAGTCGACGGCGCAGTGACAGTCCCGTGGTCAGCTGACGGCACAGTGACAGTCTTGTGGTCAGCTGACGACACAGTGACAGTCCCGTGGTCAGCTGACGACACAGTGACAGTCCCGTGGCCAGCTGACGACACAGTGACAGTCCCGTGGTCAGCTGACGACACAGTGACAGTCTCGTGGCCAGCTGACGACACAGTGACAGTCCCGTGGTCAGCTGACGGCACAGTGACAGTCCCGTGGCCAGCTGACGACACAGTGACAGTCCCGTGGTCAGCTGACGACACAGTGACAGCCCCGTGGTCAGCTGACAGCCCCGTGGTCAGCTGACGGCACAGTGACAGCCCCGTGGTCAGCTGACGGCACAGTGACAGTCCCGTGGTCAGCTGACGGCACAGTGACAGTCCCGTGGTCAGCTGACGGCGCAGTGACAGCCCCGTGGTAGCTGACGGCACAGTGACAGTCCCGTGGCCAGCTGACGACACAGTGACAGTCCCGTGGTCAGCTGACGACACAGTGACAGTCCCGTGGTCAGCTGACGGCACAGTGACAGCCCCGTGGCTAGCTGACGGCACAGTGACAGTCCCGTGGTCAGCTGACGACACAGTGACAGTCCCGTGGTCAGCTGACAACACAGTGACAGTCCCGTGGTCAGCTGACGACACAGTGACAGTCCCGTGGCCAGCTGACGGCGCAGTGACAGTCCCGTGGTCAGCTGACGGCGCAGTGACAGTCCCGTGGTCAGCTGACGACACAGTGACAGCCCCGTGGCCAGCTGACGACACAGTGACAGTCCCGTGGCCAGCTGACGACACAGTGACAGTCCCGTGGTCAGCTGACGACACAGTGACAGTCCCGTGGCCAGCTGACGACACAGTGACAGTCCCGTGGTCAGCTGACGACACAGTGACAGTCTCGTGGTCAGCTGACGACACAGTGACAGTCTCGTGGCCAGCTGACGACACAGTGACAGTCCCGTGGTCAGCTGACGGCACAGTGACAGTCCCGTGGCCAGCTGACGACACAGTGACAGTCCCGTGGTCAGCTGACGACACAGTGACAGCCCCGTGGTCAGCTGACGGCACAGTGACAGCCCCGTGGTCAGCTGACGGCACAGTGACAGTCCCGTGGTCAGCTGACGGCACAGTGACAGTCCCGTGGTCAGCTGACGGCGCAGTGACAGCCCCGTGGTCAGCTGACGGCACAGTGACAGTCCCGTGGCCAGCTGACGACACAGTGACAGTCCCGTGGTCAGCTGACGACACAGTGACAGTCCCGTGGTCAGCTGACGGCACAGTGACAGTCCCGTGGCCAGCTGACGACACAGTGACAGCCCCGTGGCCAGCTGACGGCACAGTGACAGTCCCGTGGTCAGCTGACGACACAGTGACAGTCCCGTGGTCAGCTGACGGCACAGTGACAGTCCCGTGGTCAGCTGACGACACAGTGACAGTCCCGTGGTCAGCTGACGACACAGTGACAGTCCCGTGGTCAGCTGACGACACAGTGACAGCCCCGTAGTCAGCTGACGACACAGTGACAGTCCCGTGGTCAGCTGACGACACAGTGACAGTCCCGTGGTCAGCTGACGGCGCAGTGACAGTCCCGTGGTCAGCTGACGGCACAGTGACAGTCCCGTGGTCAGCTGACGACACAGTGACAGTCCCGTGGCCAGCTGACACGGCATTGCCCGGTGTCGCTGGATCAAAGCTGCGGGGGCAGCCGCCACCGGCCGCCACCTCTCCACCGATGCACGGCGCGGTGTCGGTCTTATTGATAAATCTGTCCCAGCCAGGTTAATATACAGACTGACCGTGATCGCGGCCGAGAGACAATCACATCAAGCAATCGGTCAGCAGCAACTCTCAGCAAAACAACCGTCCTCAACCGACCAGCAACAACGGTACGAGACGAACCAAAATCAGCAAACAGCGCTCCTCTGGTGGGTAGTGCGCAGGGTCCTAGGTTCACTTTGGAGCTGGGATGCAGAGTGGACAATTCTGGCTAAAAATAAGCATAAGAGTGGAAAAATCAACAAAAAACATGTGCTTGGCTTTATCAATATTAAATTACCTGCTCACCAGAATTAGTTATTAAGTACCTATGCCAATTCTTACCTGCCTTTCCCTACACAGGCTGTCCCTATAATTACATCCATTAACCAGTATCAGGGTTCCAATTATCCAATACATGTTAAACTAAGGAGTGGAAAATTCCCAGTAAAACTCGGGAAAGAGAGTGTAAAAATAGCATCGGCCATAGGGTGTCGTTTTCCACCCAAATTTACCAATGCCAATACACTGGTAGTGCGTTACCCGCAGACAGGGTATTGCGACTGATCACCTACCTGATGCCGCAAAAACGACGCGACAGCACGAGAACGTAGCAAATGCATACATCAGATGTTTGCACACCACAAACCACAGTACAAATACAAATACAATGCCGACGTTGCATCACTCACCTGTTCCCTGGCGTCCTCCAGATTGACAGTCATCACATTGTTCAGCGTCCGGCCGACGTCCACCACCCTGGACTCTGAGCCGACGCTGGCGGTGACGGCCAGCTGTGCCTGCAGAGGGCCTCCGCCGGCCGGCCGCTGGAACAGGGCGCGCACCGGCGCATCGGCCCGCAGCAGCGCCTCCAGCAGCAGCACCTGCAGCTGACGCTGCCAGCCGGCCGGCGCCGCCACCGCCGCCGTCAGCGTGCACTCCACGGCGCAGACTGGCATCCGAGCCAGCGGCGGCGGCAGCCGGCGGCACTCGGACAGAGGTACGTAGTCGTAGTTGCCATAGTCCACGAACTGCACCTCCACGATGTCATCGTCGCCGGTCGGCGCGCGTGCCACCCGGCCGCGGTACCAGGCGCCGTCCCAGCGCGCGAACACCAGGTCCCCGGGCCGCGGCGGCGCGGCGAGTGTGTAGCGCGGGTCGTCCGACAGCGCCTCCAGGTCGTGAGAGAGCGTGTCGAGGCTGGGCTCGTCATCACGCAGGTTGAGGTGCAGCACGTCACAGTCCTCCAGCTGGTCGTGGTGAGCCAGCGTGACGTCGTGCATCACGTGCAGGTTGATTTCCCGGCTCGGCAGACTGTCTGACGGCGCACCGTCACCGTCACCGTCACCGTCACCGTCACCGTCACCGTCACCGTCACCGTCACCGTCATCGCCAGCGGCTGGTGCGGGGGTGGCAGTCGGAGACCTGCTGTCGACGCTGCTGTCCGCCGCCGGCACTGCCTGGGTCACCGCCGCGCCGGCCCGCTCCGGCTCTGTCCGCCTCAGGTGGCGCATGGCGACATTGCGGTCCGAGCGGCGGCCCTGAGTGAGCGAGAGGCGCGGCGACGATCCCACACTGGCCACCGAGTCCTGCCGGCCGGCCGCCGAGTGGAACGAGCCTGACTCAGCAGCTGCGGCGCCGGAGTCATCGCGAGACGACGGCCGCTCCAGGTCCGAGCTGAGGGCGCGGTCGCCGGCCGATGGCCAGGCCGCTGGCTCACATGACTCCTGCTGGCTCAGCAGATAGAACTTGTGCTGCAGAAGCTCAGCATCATCAGCAGCAGCAGTTACACAAGCTGACAGCTCAGTATTTAGCTGAGTGAGCTGCTGAAGCTCACTTCTGCTGGCTGTCTTGACCAGAGATGATACCTGAAATCACAAACAAACTTATGATGCTGTTATTAAATTGTAGCATCCAAACACAAATCCTTTGTAAGGTCTTATTGCTCAGCCTCAAATATCACCCAACGTCACCACCGACAACCGTGCGTCTCCTCTCTCTGAGCCCGACTGACTCCGCCCGCACGGCGCGCCGCCGGCCGCCGCCCCTGAACTGACTCAGACTCATCTCACGTATCCCCGCCTCACATCACATGTATCATTCACACTGCGAGCCGCGGCTGCACCGTGCCGCTCGCCACCTGCATCTCTGCGCTGCATCTCATGTTACCTCATCACATATCAGGGCCAGGACCCATGCCAGCACCACAACTCATCCTGATCCAACCCGATCATCCCATCCATTCCCAGCCGGACCGCCGCGGCGCGGCGACGAGAACTTCCCGGTCATCAACCCGCAACACCCGGTCATCAACCCGCAACACCCGGTCATCAACCCGCAACACCCAGTCATCAACCCGCAACACCCGGTCATCAACCCGCAACACCCGGTCATCAACCCGCAACACCCGGTCATCAACCCGCAACACCCGGTCATCAACCCGCAACACCCAGTCATCAACCCGAGGTCATCAAATGGCACTCTGTACATACATATCCACATACATATATGCCAAGTGGAGCGAAAAATAACGCAAATTATTAGTTTTTCATGGAAGGAAACTAACTTTAGAAGGTACATTAGTAGGTTAACACGCGCCCTGGAGGGTCTCTGATAATTGCACGCCCTGGAGGGGGGGGGGGGCGGATTTCGCCCCCCCCCCCGTTGATCTTGAAAACCACGCAACGTAGCGACAAGCAGAAAACGACGTTAGATAGCTCGAGACAAGCTCTTTCGAAAGTATATCGTTAATTTTTTATCAGATCAATATTGAGGTCATCAGAGGTCAGCAGAGGTCATCAAGGGTCAGATTTTCAAGTTTTAGGACTTCGCTCCAGACAATCCTCAATTATCACAGGAACTATGATAGCTAGGAACAAACGGAAAAAGCAATGGCAAGCTCTTGAAAAATGCAATTGCTAAGGTTTCCTCAAATTTGAAATCAGGTCATCAAATGTAAAACAAAAAATTGGCAAAACTGTTTTTCGCAAATAACCTTTTACCTAATAAAGATAAAGCAATGCGTTTGACGCCATCGTGTTTGTCTCGTCAAGACACTTCTAATCGTATTCATGCTGACCAGGTTAGGTCAACTAAGAAATTTGACCTCAGGGCAAGGTCAGTCAAGTGGTGACCCAGGTAGGTCATGTTGCATATTGGGAGACGTGTCTCGACGAGACAAACACAATGGTACCATTTTTACTTCTCTATATTCATTATGTAATTATGTAGTTATTGACAAAACAGTGTTGGGAGTCATAAAATTGACCTTACCTTAGGTCACCGATATAAACTATCCGAGATAAACAAATTGTTGGTATCTATGACCTTATGAAATACTGCAAATTTGAAACCGATCGGCCTAAAACTGTGGCTGTGGTACTACTGCAAACATTTTGGAGGTGGGGTCATCACGTGACCTGGTCTGGTGACCTGAACTGAGATGACCCAGTCAAGAATTTCACATAATGTGGGTAGTTAGTTGCCAAACGGGTATGCAAAAACGGCGGCGCTGCACACCACCGTTTTTGCGCTATCTTTGAAAAAAAACGGAGGGGGGATTTTGCCCCCTCCCCCTCCAGGGCGTGTGTGCAAGGAAATAATTCACCTTCAACATGGGTTTTTTAACTTAAATAGCAGTTTTGTAGCCCGTGTTGAGAAATCCCTATCTGCAACTGTTCTTGTCTGAAAAGACACTCCAGCCGAAGATATTTGACTTTTTGGCAAAGAAATGTGGCACATATATGATATACCGTACCATCTGAAAGTGCCAGCACTGCATGGAGCATGCACAGACCAATAACTCACACCATAAACTTAATAATTTACAACCTTCTGTCCTGAATTGGCACGATGTAGGACCATTTTTGAAAAGAAAAAAAGAAACTGTATTAAAAACATAATAAAATCCTGTTCTGATAAATTTTCTGAAGGTGAACTATTTCCTTTAAAGGAAATAGTTCACCTTCAGATTTTTTTTCAGAACACGATTTTATTATATTTTTGAAGTTTCTTTTTTTATTTTCAAAAATGGTCCTACATCGCGCCAATTCAGGACAGAAGGTCGTAAATCATTAATGTTATGGTGTGTGTTATTGGTCTGCGCATGCTCCATGGCAGTGCTGGCACTTTCAGACGGTACGGTATATCATATATGCGCCGAATTCCTTCACCAAAAAGTCAAATATCTTCGGCTGGAGTCTTTTTCAGTCAAGGAAACTTGCAGATAGGGGTTTCCCAACATGGGCTACAAAACAGCTATTTCAGTTTAAAACTAATGTTGAAGGTGAACTATTTCCTTTAAGTAGATTGAGTAGGTAACTTTATTTTTCTAGAGTATGTAGAGTAGGCATGTCTAGAGTAGAAGGTAGAATAAGTGTCCCAGTAGCAAGTGGGCACCATGTATGTAAACTTTATTCTGAAATCAATATAATGATTTGCTTGATCCAATACATATAACGCTTAATCATAGTCCCATTGGCATCCCTTGGTTTGAACATGCATAGAGCCCTTATGTTAAACCCATTGACAACTTACAGTTCTGAGGCCATCTGAGATGCTTTCAATGAACCTTGCTTGTTCATGTTCTATGAAAGAGCATTGTATTTGAATGGAGCGTCTCTTTGCCTCCATTAATATCCTTCAGACCTAGAACATGAAAAATAGGACAGGTACAGACCAGCAGTGATAGCAATACAAAACAATTTCAATGTGCCATTATGTGCTAGTTTCAAATCTGATAAGTATCCATCAATGACCAAAATTGTGCTCAGTGGAATTAACAGGCTTGACTTACTCCTGTCAAGGCCTCAGCTCAGCACTTCAGGTCCATATAACAAACTGGGCTTGCTGCCACCCCATTCTTCAGCTGAAATGCAAGTTTTGTGAAAAAAGGAGTCATATCATAAGGAGATATTCTGGACTGGGACCCCAGGACAAACCTAGCTTGTGCACTAGGTATATAGTTCTTAGTTATCATTCAGTGCCATGGTAAATATGTTTAGTTATGTAAATTATGTATGTTCTGAAGTCCAGAACATGCTCAGATTATCTACCAAACTTGCATCTCAGCTGAAGTATGGGACAGCAGCAAACCAGACCATTAAGAGACCATTACCAGACCATTCTTCTACATCCTGTCCCCAATCCCCTTCTTGTTGTTTTATTTTAATTCTGAGGCCTCTCTTCTTCTACTTGTTTTATTTTTGTTGCATAGTTGTAGGTAGCAGATCCACTGGTATATGCACCCCATCCTTTTCAAACATGGGCATGGCTATAAGCACTAGGTCTCAGGCTGTATTTTGTGGTTTTGTTCTTCCTTCACAGTGGACAGTCACACACAATATGTTACTGGTTTTAATTGGTGAAGCGAGTCTGTCACAACTCCTGGATGTCTATTTATTCTATTTGTGATTTTCTCTGCATGAATCTTTCTCCTTGACCATAATAGTGTATGTATTCATGCAGTGTATAATATTCATGCAGACCATACTAGTGTGTATATTCATGCAGACACACTTTTCTATCTCTTTTCTCCAAGCTGACCTCACTGATTAGATACTGTTATAATAAGACAGGAGATTGCATGTCTCTTTGCTCTGGCCTTCCTTACCTACCCTTACCATTACCCTGTGAGTGGTCAAGGTGGGGAGGCCAACCAGGTGAGCTTATTAACAGGACCAGATGGGTTGACACTATGGTGGGAATAAGTTCAAGTCCATTGGTTGACTCCAAATCAAAATGAGCCCTGATTGTATAACTTGAACTATAAGCCTGCAACATTTGGACTTCCCTACAAACTAGAGAACGATAGGTAACTTAAGGTCTGGAACCAAACTTCAGCAAACCTAACCTGGCCCCAGACTGTAGCCTATTGACATTTCAGATGTATTTGCATCACAAAGAGGTTAAGATTCAGATATATTCAGATTTTGAATCAGAGGATCAAAATGGATACTGTTAGACTACTCACACTTCAGGAAATTCAATTCTATAAACGGCCTTGATTCGATTCAATCCATTCCAATTCAATAAAAGGGGGTGACACCAGAGTACTAGTATATCGGTAACGGTGGGGCTGGCGTCACCGTCCGGGGCTGGCGTCACCCTCGCGGCCGGGCAATCAAATCAAGGTTCAGGTTACTATCACCGTTGTTGGTCTGGAGTCATGGGAAGCTTAATGACGTCACCAGATACGAGCGAATCTTAGGCCGCCCCGATTTAATAGCTACGAGCGGTAGGCCGAACCGATCGGAATTAATTAAACTTAAATAATCTAACCTAACCCCGCCATTAGGTCCGATCGGGTCGGCCTACAGCTCGTAGCCATTAAGTCCGATCGGGTCGGCCTACAGCTCGTAGTCATTAAGTCCGATCGGGTCGGCCTATAGCTCGTAGCCATTAAGTCCGATCGGGTCGGCCTACAGCTCGTAGCCATTAAGTCCGAGCGCGTCGAAACCTACTGCTCGTAGCCATTAAGTCCGATCAGGTCCGCCTAAGATTCGCTCGTAGCCAGAATCTGGTGACGTCATTAAGCTTCCCCATGACTCCAGACCAACAACGGTGATAGTAACCTTTGATTGCCCGGCCGCGAGGGCATGGACTAAGGCGAAGCCATTGGTCCATGGCGAGGGTGACGCCAGCCCCGGACGGTGACGCCAGCCCCACCGTTACCCTTATATCAATGAGTAGGTTCAAGTTTGGCGACTGCCATGGCGACGTCACGCCTGGTTTAAACTATAATAAACTATTTTACCACATCAACTATTTCTGGTATACTTTTTGGAATAGTTTTCATTTGCTCTTAGAATTTCAACTATATAGTAGGATAAGGTAATCACATCGGAATATATCTGTAAAGAAAACGAAATATATTTAATACAATTTTGTTTGTGTTCGAGTTAAAATGATATCTTAAGTTCATTGGTACATCAATTTTATTGGAAAAATGCCTAAAAACACCATGTTAACGATATCTCAATTAGTCAGCTGTACCAGAGTTTGCATTCAGGCCGGATATTTCGAAGCACCATGCCGCCGCCGGGCCGGCCAGCCAGCGGCGGCGGTACAGTCTCTGGCAAGGCGTCGCAGCGGTTCTCACCAACTTGCGGCCGGCGCGGCGGCGGCGGTGTACAGCCCCTGACAGCGGACCCCCCCCCCCGCGCGTGTGGGCGGAACATGCCTCCACTCGACCGATAATTGTGAACGATTAGAGTATATCAGGTAAAATCAGAGGCCATTCCAAGAATCTTGAAGAAACGAGCTTCCCATTGAGCATAAATACTTGTATCCATCTCTCTTAGATAACAAAATAAAGGAAATAGTTCACCTTCAACATTAGTTTTAAACTGAGATAGCAGTTTTGTAGCCTGTGTTGGGAAACCCCTATCTGCAAGTTTTCTTGACTGAAAAGACTCTCCAGCCGAATATGTTTGAGTTTTTGGCGAAGGAATGCGGTGCTGGCGAAAGAATGTTGTACTGGTTCTAGCCCGGGCAGAGGCTATACCATCAGCCAATCAGCTTGCAGCTGGTGCTAGCAAGCGAATCGCCGGCCGCCGGCTGGCACATCTCCAATGCGAGTCTATCTTTATGCGACTACTTTCGAATCTGATTGGCTGAACCATTTTTTACATTCGCGTGACGTCAGGACTCTGACTCGAGAGTATGCATATAGTTTTGATAAATAATACAAATTTACGGCCTTCTGTCCTGAATCGGCACGATATAAGACCACTTTTGACAATATAAAAAGAAATTGTATTAAAAAATAAAATCAAATCGTGTTGGGTAAAATTTTCCAAGGTGAACTATTTCCTTTAAAGGAAATAGTTCACCTTGGAAAATTTTACCCAACACGATTTGATTATATTTTTTAATACAATTTCTTTTTATATTGTCAAAAGTGGTCTTATATCGCGCCGATTCAGTGTAAGAGAACCCGGTTAGCTGTCGGCCATGCATAGCCTCTAGCATCCCGTCCCTCCGTTACATTCATACCCATTACGTTAACATGCCCCGCCTGCCACCCGGGTGTATTAAACGAGCAGCCCGTATAAGTCGTTCAGCGTTCACCGTGGATCAGTCCTCGCTTCCGGCTTTCGGCGCATTCCTCGCTTCCCGGGGAAATATTTCATTCTCCTCCACATTATATTGGGGCTCTACACACATTCCTTCACTAACCTCCATACACGCACCTACACAAAACTCACACCACCTTGTCACGCTTCCGACACCCACACAACCTCATTAAGCACATATACATTCACAGGTATCCACACTCGTTCACAAACAACTCGCCACCATACGGCATCTCCATCTCTCTCACACCCACCTTCCACCGTCACAGCGAATCCTCACCACCTTACCGCATCTCCGTTACTATCACACTCACAATTCACCGTAGCACCCAATTCACACCACACGCGCTGCACCACACCCGTCTACGCTCAGACCGCACCTTGCCCATTGACATTTTAATGTGGGACTCCAGAGCGTGGCTAAGATCACGGCGCTCCGCACCGACTGACCTTTATACTTCGAAAGAGCTCTGGACTTAGTGTCGGGATTTCTGCGACACCTGGGTGTCGCAGCGTTAATTTTGATGGGGACAAGAAAGATGAAGATGTCGTCCCGACGAGGCCGCCACGAGAAATGCCACGATCTACCGTCCCTCGCTCCTGAGCTCAGCCGCCAGGCTTTCCCCGCCTGAGGTCACGTGCGGCTCGGCCGGCCGGCTCTCCGCCGTTGACCCTCTCAGACCCGAGCCACTATCACCCCAACGTAGCCTTCGAATTTAGTACGTCACATAATAATCTTACATCAGGACAGAAGGCCGTACATTTTTATTGTTTATCAAAACTATATGCATACTCTCTGAGTCAGAGTCCTGCCGTCACGCGAATGTAAATAATGGTTCAGCCAATTATATTCGAAAGTAGTCGCGTAAAGGTAGACTCGCATTGGAGATGTGCCAACCGGCGGCCGGCGATCGCTTGCTAGCACCAGCTGCAAGCTGATTGGCTGATGGGTCCGCCCCTGTAGCTCAGTTGGGAGAGCGCCGGACTTCTGACCTCACCCGGTAGTGGCAGCCCGGGTTCGAGTCGCTTCGGCGCTCGCTATTTGCCCCTGACTGGGATGGCCTGTGGCCGGTGGCAGCGGTCACACTCAAGGTCAGTTGACGTCAGAGGGTGGGGCGAACCGTGTCCAGGTATGTCGGGCACGTACAACTTTTGCTTCTAAATTCTGCCGGACGCCAGGAATTGCTTGATCGGGTGGTGGGGTCAGGGCCTGCGCAACAAGCTATGCTTAGCGCGGGGCCTGACCTCGGAAATTCATCCATTCAAAAACACTCGGACTAAATTTAGAAGAAGAAAAAATGGTATAGCCTCTGCCCGGTCTGGAACCAGTACAACATTCTTTCGCCAGCACCGCATTCCTTCGCCAAAAGTCAAATATATTTGGCTGGAGAGTCTTTTCAGTCAAGACAACTTGCAGATAGGGGTTTTGTAGCGGAGCTACATCTTACATTTTGGATCTAACCCCCCCCCCCCCCCCACTTCGTTTTTCCCTCCCCTATCGGGCGTCTGCAACTGGCCACCGTTCCCTGTGACGGGCTGGCCCCAGCCATCGCCGCGGCCCGTACCGGGCCAAGTCAGCGACATGGTGGCGCCAGCGCGGTGCTGGGTCAGCAGGGCAGAGGAGCGGGCCGGCAGCGCGAGATGTCCGGACAGGAAATTCCCTCCTGGTATCCAGAGACCGGGGCCCCACTCCTTTTCCCATCCCCTGTCTGTCACGCCGGAGTCGAGATCGTCGCCACTCGAATCACGCTGAATCGGCGCTGAACCAGCGTCTAGCTGCGCCTCGAGAGGTGGCTAGACTGCTGAGTCCACAGCCGGTTCAACGACGCAGAGAGAGGCCCGGTTCGGCTGGAAGCATACCCCACGAACCTGCATTCCAATCCCCTCCCCCCTTTTCCAAATCTGGTGCCCGGACGGCGACGCCCGCCGCCATGGACAGGGGGCAGCACTTGTCGGAATGACGGTGTGAGTCGCTAGTGAGCGGCCGGCCGCAGCCAATCCGCAAAGGATTAGTGCTCGAGAGGTGGCAGCACGGGTCGGAACGGGCTGATCGGGTCAGAGGGAACCCAGGGCACGCCGGCCACCCGCCATGATGGACGGGAAGTCGTGAGGCGGGAGTGAAACGGGGATGTTGCCCTGACTGTCTGTGGTGGCGGGGGTGTCATCGCCCCGTCCTACTTCCATCATGTAAGTGTTCCCATCATTCTAAAAGGGGGTGAGTGGGGGTGCAAAATTGATTTAATATGATCTTCCGGAATCAGTGAGTTTACAGGAGGAAATAACCTTCAAAAATTGAGCATATAATTTTATGTCCAGGCTGGTAACCTTAGCCAAATGTCTAAAAAGGAATGTTATATGTGATTAGAGTTGCCGGGTAGGTTTCTAAAAATTCGTTACATTATGGTTTTGTCTAAAGTTGGTTTGCGCTTGGTTATAAAATCGTCAAAAGGGTATATTGTATGTGATTAGAAAGCCAAGTAGGGTCCCAAAATTCACTATATTGCTGTGTTGCTAAAACTCGTTCGCATTAAATTAGCTAATTGTCTCAAAAGGTATATTGTATGTGAGTAGGGTAACTGAGATTAATCAAATATATATCTTGCTAATTAACCTGAGAAAGGGTGTTTAAAAAGGGGGAGGGGGTATCACCATACCGAGACCGAGATTTACAGCCACTGCTGAAGAGCAGGTGCGGGCATTTTTGAGGCCAAAATGCCAAGGTAAGTGCCGTATTCATTATTAATATGTGACTGGAGAATGGAAGTTAGGAGGACGCGGACCGAATTATTATATGTTATTTCCACACCCGTTGAAATATGGGCTGTAACATTTTGTTTTGTTTCCGTAAGATCAGCGTTAAAATCTTGTAAAACATTGTAAATCGTATATTAATTCATGAGTTGACGTTTGAAGTCCATATTGCCAGAGGGTTTCCAGTTGCAGTAATGTTGACATTAAGTGGAAAAGTAGAGTTTTGAGGTTACATTCAAGTCCCGGATTAATTGGTAAATGTGTCAAAGAATTTGTAAGGTATCCATATAAATAAACTGGTCCAGAGTCCTCCGGTCTGTTGTGTGAGCTAAACACTTGTGTTTATTTCGCGTGTGCAAATTGTTTCTCGATTAGGCTATGTCATCTTGTTGAGCCATTTTTGGTTTAGGTCGAAGGGTGAAGGCGCCAGCCATTTTCATTGATCACCTTCAAGTAAATAAGGTGATTCTGCAGGTGGAGATGTAATGAGTATTTCGTTTTTGATTTTGTTTGTATTTGTTTGATGGGACCCGGTCGTCAGCCGGGTTGCAACGTGACGGAGTTCTAACGAGGTTTTACGGGGGGGGAGGGGGGTTAACTTGACTTTGTGGGTGCATTTGACGACGCTTTATGGGGTTGATTAAGCGCATAAGCAGTTTGTTTGTCGTGTGTAATGTAAACGCCTGAGCACCGGGGTTTCAAGGAGGCAAGACGACTTGTGTGCCCGGCTCCTATGTCGAAATACCTATCAACATGGCCGATACGTGTGCAGTGGAAGCTTCCCAAAAATGGTATGTGTCATTAATAAGCAGGCAGGGTCAGTTATGTTTGCGTGCCATCAGTTTCAGTACGCCGTTGCGAAGCGATGGCGGAGGTCCAGGCAAAGTGTAAGTCCTGAGGGGGGTCAGGTACAGGTAGGTACGTAAGCCCAGAGGAGGACGGGAAGGCAACGTGTAAGGTCCTCCCGCTGCCTCCAGCCAAATTGATAGGTCCAGGCAACGTGTAAGTCCTGAGGTTTAGGCAACGTGTAAGTCCTAAGGGGGCAAAGTGTAAGACCTCCCGCGGAACGATAGGTCCAGGCAAAGTGTAAGTCCTGAGGTTTAGGCAACGTGTAAGTCCTAAGGGGGCGACGTGTAAGTCCTCCTGGGGCAGGATACATAATTCCCCGAATAATTTATTAGCTCCTTTGTTATATCGGCGGTGTGCAGACATTGGCGACCCATAAGTCCTACCAATTTGGCAATACGATTTGTGAGGGACATTCATCCTACCTGGGGGTCAATCTTCCGTCTGGTATCCGGCACTATTGGAAGGGAATTTTCGGGGTCACAACAAAATCATTGGGGCGTATGAGAGCGGAATGACTGGAGGGGAGAGCGGGAGTATGGATGATGAGGGATAAATCTTAGGCTAAGACCCAATAGGTGTTATGTGACTAACTCAGCCGGCCAGTCAGCCGGAACGAGAAACTTGACGGATATATTAAAGTTAAGAAACGCCATCATTTGCTTCCACCTAGCACCGGCCTATACAATGTTCCAGAAATGTTCAGCCTCCACCACGTTTAAGCATCGACCGACATCCGATGCATTTGTATGCAAGGGGGGATCAAAATCGTCTTTCTCTATCCAACCATTTCGGTCAAACTAATTTGCGAAAATCCTAACAAGACATTTTCGAGCGGGAAAAAAACTATGTGGTTTTCCAATTTTTTTTTCCTCAAAATTTTATTATTTTTATTTTTCTCAAATTTTCCGGTCATTAACCACACCCTGCCACGCTACAAATTGGAGCCCAACGTGGGGCTTGAACATCTTTGGACATTGCGAAGTTGATAGATAAGGCGCAAGTCGCACGGATCAGTTTTTTTTTTTTTTTACTTACGGGTAAGGGCAGGGGTTAAATCGGAGAGGTGAAATCATTGGCATCGTACGTGGCACGTGTTGGGAAAGCTCGGGGAAAAGCTCGAGTTGAAATGGTGGAAGTGTTGAAACGAGTTGTATGCGGAAGAAGTTGGGAAGTTGAAGGGATGGATTGAACAATGGAGTATTGGTCAACACATGCTGGTGGGAGCGTGGAAAGCTCAGGTGGAAATCGAAGAGGTTGTGGTAGAAGTCGTAGGTGAAGGATGTTGGAAGGAAGAAGGGGTTATGTCGAAGAGGTTGCGGGAGAAACCGTATGTGAACGTTGTTGGATGGAAGAACGGGTTATGTCGAAGAAGTTTACAGATAGTGGTATCATGCGCCGCTGGTGTAGTGGTATCATGCGCCGCTGGTGTAGTGGATAATGGCGCCGCTGGTGTAGTGGTATCATGCAAGTTTCCCATTCTTGCGACCCGGGTTCGATTCCCGGGCGGTAAAGATGTAGTACTGTCCCAGGCGTGCCTGGTGGGCGCGGAGCGGCTTTCTGCGGAAGCGCGTGTTGTCCTCGGTGGATCCCGACCTGGTGCTGTTTGAGGGACCACGGCGTCTTGAATGCGGATGCGCGTGTTGTCCTCGGTGGATCCCGACCTGGTGCTGTTTGATGGTCCACGACGTCTTGCCCACTACGGGGAAGTGGTTCACCATGAGCCGGATCGGGCGATCTATTCCTCCGCACTTGCCGACGATGCTGCCGGGGTCCGTGATGACGATGGTGCCGGAGGCCGTGTTGAACGTGTCCTCTTGTCAGCATTCTCTCCGGGGTCTCCCTGGATGGTGCCGGAGTCCGTGATGACGATGCTGCCGGGGTCCGTGATGACGATGCTGCCGGGGTCCGTGATGACGATGGTGCCGGAGTCCGTGATGACGATGGTGCCGGAGGCCGTGTTGAACGTGTCCTCTTGTCAGCATTCTCTCCGGGGTCTCCCTGGATGGTGCCGGAGTCCGTGATGACGATGCTGCCGGGGTCCGTGATGACGATGGTGCCGGAGGCCGTGTTGAACGTCTCCTCTTGTCAGCATTCTCTCCGGGGTCTCCCTGGATGCTGCCGGGGTCCGTGATGACGATGCTGCCGGGGTCCGTGATGACGATGCTGCCGGGGTCCGTGATGACGATGGTGCCGGAGTCCGTGGTGACGATGGTGCCGGGGTCCGTGATGATGATGGTGCCGGAGGCCGTGTTGAACGTGTCCTCTTGTCAGCATTCTCTCCGGGGTCTCCCTGGATGGTGCCGGAGTCCGTGATGACGATGCTGCCGGAGGCCGTGTTGAACGTGTCCTCTTGTCAGCATTCTCTCCGGGGTCTCCCTGGATGGTGCCGGAGTCCGTGATAACGATGCTGCCGGAGTTCGTGATGACGATGCTGCCGGAGGCGTGGCAGAACGATAAGCTGATGCCGCCTGAGAAGAAGCAGTTCTACCAGTGGGCCGGGTGCTGATCCTGGGCGGCAGTGTGACGCAGGACTTCGGTCTGAAGAAGCGTATGGAGCAGGGACTGGTGCGAGAGCAACAGCTCGTTTATCCTTCCTAGGTAATTCACACCCTATCCTTTTCCTCCACATCCTTTATGTTCATCAGCTTCATCCTTTCCCTCTCCTATTCGGGCAACATCCTCTCCAAGATCTCCCACGTGTCCTCTTGTCAGCATCCTCTCCGGGGTCTCCCTGGAACTCATTCCCCTGCCACAATCACCAGCGGCCGCAACCACAGCCGCAACCAGCTGCCGCCACCGACCGTAACCACGGCCGACCAACGGCCGTACTCGCGGCTGTACACCACGGCCGACCCACGGCCGTACTCCACGGCCGACCGCGGCCAACTCGACGGCCGACCCGACGACCGTACTCGGGGCCAACTCGACGCCGTACTCGCAGCCGTACTCGACGGCCGTACCCACGGCCGTACACGCGGCCGGACTCACGGCCGTACTCGCGGCCGACTCGACGGCCGACTCGCGGCCAATCGACGGCCGACCCGACGGCCGTACTCGCGGCCGACTCGATGGCCGACCCACGGCCGTCCACCACGGCCGACCACGGCCAACGCGACGCCGTACCGACGGCCGTACTCGCGGCCAACTCGACCCACGGCCGGACTCGCGGCCGTACTCGCGGCCCACGTGTGTATGTGTATGAGTGTATGTCTGAACATGTAGTGTAGTATGTAGTAGTAGTGTATGAGTGTATGTCTGAACATGTAGTGTAGCATGTAGTAGTAGTGCAAGAGTGTATGCCTGAACATGTAGAGCATGATGTAGGAGTAGTGTATGAGTGTGTCTAAGTATGCTGTGTGTAGTAGGTAGTGGTGGTGTATGTAGAGGGTAGGTAAATATGTAGAAGGGACCAGTCTGGACTTTAAACTTCCGAATTGCGAGGACGCAATTTGTCGAAGAAGTTTTAAAGATGTAGCGGAGCTACATCTTACATTTTTGATTTACCCCCCCCCCCACTTCGTTTTTCCCTCCCCTATCGGACGTCTGCAACCGGCCACCGTTCCCTGTGACGGGCTGGCCCCAGCCATCGCCGCGGCCCGTACCGGGCCAAGTCAGCGACATGGTGGCGCCAGCGCGGTGCTGGGTCAGCAGGGCAGAGGAGCGGGCCGGCAGCGCGAGATATCCGGACAGGAAATTCCCTCCCGGTATCCAGAGACCGGGGCCCCACTCCTTTTCCCATCCCCTGTCTGTCACGCCGGAGTCGAGATCGTCGCCACTCAAATCACGCTGAATCGGCGCTGAACCAGCGTCTAGCTGCGCCTCGAGAGGTGGCTGGACTGCTGAGTCCACAGCCGGTTCAACGACGCAGAGAGAGGCCCGGTTCGGCTGGAAGCATACCCCACGCACCTGCATTCCAATCCCCTCCCCCCCTTTTCCAAATCCGATGCCCGGACGGCGACGCCCGCCGCCATGGACAGGGGGCAGCACTTGTCGGAATGACGGTGTGAGTCGCTAGTGAGCGGCCGGCCGCAGCCAATCCGCAAAGGATTAGTGCTCGAGAGGTGGCAGCACGGGTCGGAACGGGCTGATCGGGTCAGAGGGAACCCAGGGCACGCCGGGCGCCCGCCGTGATGGACGGGGAGTCGTGAGGCGGGAGTGAAACGGGGAGGTTGCCCTGACTGTCTGTGGTGGCGGGGGTGTCATCGCCCCGTCCTACTTCCATCATGTAAGTGTTCCCATCATTCTAAAAGGGGGTGGGTGGGGGTGCAAAATTGATTGAATATGATCTTCCGGAATCAGTGAGTTTACAGAAGGAAATAACCTTCAAAAATTGAACATATAATTTTATGTCCAGGCTGGTAACCTTAGCCAAATGTCTAAAAAGGAATGTTATATGTGATTAGAGTTGCCGGGTAGGTTTCTAAAAATTCGTTATATTATGGTTTTGTCTAAAGTTGGTTTGCGCTTGGTTATAAAATCGTCAAAAGGGTATATTGTATGTGATTAGAGAGCCAAGTAGGGTCCCAAAATTGACTATATTGCTGTGTTGCTAAAACTCGTTCGCATTAAATTAGCTAATTGTCTCAAAAGGTATATTGTATGTGAGTAGGGTAACTGAGATTAATCAAATATATATCTTGCTAATTAACCTGAGAAAGGGTGTTTAAAAAGGGGGAGGGGTATCACCTTACCGAGACCGAGATTTACAGCCGCTGCTGAAGAGCAGGTGCGGGCATTTTTGAGGCCAAAATGCCAAGGTAAGTGCCGTATTCATTATTAATATGTGACTGGAGAATGGAAGTTAGGAGGACGCGGACCGAATTATTATATGTTATTTCCACACCCGTTGAAATATAGGCTGTAACATTTTGTTTTGTTTCCGTAAGATCAGCGTTAAAATCTTGTAAAACATTGTAAATCGTATATTAATTCATGAGTTGACGCGTTTGAAGTCCATATTGCCAGAGGGTTTCCAGTTGCAGTAATTTTGACATTAAGTGGAAAAGTAGAGTTTTGAGGTTACATTCAAGTCCCGGATTAATTGGTAAATGTGTCAAAGAATTTGTAAGGTATCCATATAAATAAACTGGTCCAGAGTCCTCCGGTCTGTTGTGTGAGCTAAACACTTGTGTTTATTTCGCGTGTGCAAATTGTTTCTCGATTAGGCTATGTCATCTTGTTGAGCCATTTTTGGTTTAGGTCGAAGGGTGAAGGCGCCAGCCATTTTCATTGATCACCTTCAAGTAAATAAGGTGATTCTGCAGGTGGAGATGTAATGAGTATTTCGTTTTTGATTTTGTTTGTATTTGTTTGATGGGACCCGGTCGTCAGCCGGGTTGCAACGTGACGGAGTTCTAACGAGGTTTTACGGGGGGGGAGGGGGGTTAACTTGACTTTGTGGGTGCATTTGACGACGCTTTATGGGGTTGATTAAGCGCATAAGCAGTTTGTTTGTCGTGTGTAATGTAAACGCCTGAGCACCGGGGTTTCAAGGAGGCAAGACGACTTGTGTGCCCGGCTCCTATGTCGAAATACCTATCAACATGGCCGATACGTGTGCAGTGGAAGCTTCCCAAAAATGGTATGTGTCATTAATAAGCAGGCAGGGTCAGTTATGTTTGCGTGCCATCAGTTTCAGTACGCCGTTGCGAAGCGATGGCGGAGGTCCAGGCAAAGTGTAAGTCCTGAGGGGGGTCAGGTACAGGTAGGTACGTAAGCCCAGAGGAGGACGGGAAGGCAACGTGTAAGGTCCTCCCGCTGCCTCCAGCCAAATTGATAGGTCCAGGCAACGTGTAAGTCCTGAGGTTTAGGCAACGTGTAAGTCCTAAGGGGGCAAAGTGTAAGACCTCCCGCGGAACGATAGGTCCAGGCAAAGTGTAAGTCCTGAGGTTTAGGCAACGTGTAAGTCCTAAGGGGGCGACGTGTAAGTCCTCCTGGGGCAGGATACATAATTCCCCGAATAATTTATTAGCTCCTTTGTTATATCGGCGGTGTGCAGACATTGGCGACCCATAAGTCCTACCAATTTGGCAATACGATTTGTGAGGGACATTCATCCTACCTGGGGGTCAATCTTCCGTCTGGTATCCGGCACTATTGGAAGGGAATTTTCGGGGTCACAACAAAATCATTGGGGCGTATGAGAGCGGAATGACTGGAGGGGAGAGCGGGAGTATGGATGATGAGGGATAAATCTTAGGCTAAGACCCAATAGGTGTTATGTGACTAACTCAGCCGGCCAGTCAGCCGGAACGAGAAACTTGACGGATATATTAAAGTTAAGAAACGCCATCATTTGCTTCCACCTAGCACCGGCCTATACAATGTTCCAGAAATGTTCAGCCTCCACCACGTTTAAGCATCGACCGACATCCGATGCATTTGTATGCAAGGGGGGATCAAAATCGTCTTTCTCTATCCAACCATTTCGGTCAAACTAATTTGCGAAAATCCTAACAAGACATTTTCGAGCGGGAAAAAAACTATGTGGTTTTCCAATTTTTTTTTCCTCAAAATTTTATTATTTTTATTTTTCTCAAATTTTCCGGTCATTAACCACACCCTGCCACGCTACAAATTGGAGCCCAACGTGGGGCTTGAACATCTTTGGACATTGCGAAGTTGATAGATAAGGCGCAAGTCGCACGGATCAGTTTTTTTTTTTTTTTACTTACGGGTAAGGGCAGGGGTTAAATCGGAGAGGTGAAATCATTGGCATCGTACGTGGCACGTGTTGGGAAAGCTCGGGGAAAAGCTCGAGTTGAAATGGTGGAAGTGTTGAAACGAGTTGTATGCGGAAGAAGTTGGGAAGTTGAAGGGATGGATTGAACAATGGAGTATTGGTCAACACATGCTGGTGGGAGCGTGGAAAGCTCAGGTGGAAATCGAAGAGGTTGTGGTAGAAGTCGTAGGTGAAGGATGTTGGAAGGAAGAAGGGGTTATGTCGAAGAGGTTGCGGGAGAAACCGTATGTGAACGTTGTTGGATGGAAGAACGGGTTATGTCGAAGAAGTTTACAGATAGTGGTATCATGCGCCGCTGGTGTAGTGGTATCATGCGCCGCTGGTGTAGTGGATAATGGCGCCGCTGGTGTAGTGGTATCATGCAAGTTTCCCATTCTTGCGACCCGGGTTCGATTCCCGGGCGGTAAAGATGTAGTACTGTCCCAGGCGTGCCTGGTGGGCGCGGAGCGGCTTTCTGCGGAAGCGCGTGTTGTCCTCGGTGGATCCCGACCTGGTGCTGTTTGAGGGACCACGGCGTCTTGAATGCGGATGCGCGTGTTGTCCTCGGTGGATCCCGACCTGGTGCTGTTTGATGGTCCACGACGTCTTGCCCACTACGGGGAAGTGGTTCACCATGAGCCGGATCGGGCGATCTATTCCTCCGCACTTGCCGACGATGCTGCCGGGGTCCGTGATGACGATGGTGCCGGAGGCCGTGTTGAACGTGTCCTCTTGTCAGCATTCTCTCCGGGGTCTCCCTGGATGGTGCCGGAGTCCGTGATGACGATGCTGCCGGGGTCCGTGATGACGATGCTGCCGGGGTCCGTGATGACGATGGTGCCGGAGTCCGTGATGACGATGGTGCCGGAGGCCGTGTTGAACGTGTCCTCTTGTCAGCATTCTCTCCGGGGTCTCCCTGGATGGTGCCGGAGTCCGTGATGACGATGCTGCCGGGGTCCGTGATGACGATGGTGCCGGAGGCCGTGTTGAACGTCTCCTCTTGTCAGCATTCTCTCCGGGGTCTCCCTGGATGCTGCCGGGGTCCGTGATGACGATGCTGCCGGGGTCCGTGATGACGATGCTGCCGGGGTCCGTGATGACGATGGTGCCGGAGTCCGTGGTGACGATGGTGCCGGGGTCCGTGATGATGATGGTGCCGGAGGCCGTGTTGAACGTGTCCTCTTGTCAGCATTCTCTCCGGGGTCTCCCTGGATGGTGCCGGAGTCCGTGATGACGATGCTGCCGGAGGCCGTGTTGAACGTGTCCTCTTGTCAGCATTCTCTCCGGGGTCTCCCTGGATGGTGCCGGAGTCCGTGATAACGATGCTGCCGGAGTTCGTGATGACGATGCTGCCGGAGGCGTGGCAGAACGATAAGCTGATGCCGCCTGAGAAGAAGCAGTTCTACCAGTGGGCCGGGTGCTGATCCTGGGCGGCAGTGTGACGCAGGACTTCGGTCTGAAGAAGCGTATGGAGCAGGGACTGGTGCGAGAGCAACAGCTCGTTTATCCTTCCTAGGTAATTCACACCCTATCCTTTTCCTCCACATCCTTTATGTTCATCAGCTTCATCCTTTCCCTCTCCTATTCGGGCAACATCCTCTCCAAGATCTCCCACGTGTCCTCTTGTCAGCATCCTCTCCGGGGTCTCCCTGGAACTCATTCCCCTGCCACAATCACCAGCGGCCGCAACCACAGCCGCAACCAGCTGCCGCCACCGACCGTAACCACGGCCGACCAACGGCCGTACTCGCGGCTGTACACCACGGCCGACCCACGGCCGTACTCCACGGCCGACCGCGGCCAACTCGACGGCCGACCCGACGACCGTACTCGGGGCCAACTCGACGCCGTACTCGCAGCCGTACTCGACGGCCGTACCCACGGCCGTACACGCGGCCGGACTCACGGCCGTACTCGCGGCCGACTCGACGGCCGACTCGCGGCCAATCGACGGCCGACCCGACGGCCGTACTCGCGGCCGACTCGATGGCCGACCCACGGCCGTCCACCACGGCCGACCACGGCCAACGCGACGCCGTACCGACGGCCGTACTCGCGGCCAACTCGACCCACGGCCGGACTCGCGGCCGTACTCGCGGCCCACGTGTGTATGTGTATGAGTGTATGTCTGAACATGTAGTGTAGTATGTAGTAGTAGTGTATGAGTGTATGTCTGAACATGTAGTGTAGCATGTAGTAGTAGTGCAAGAGTGTATGCCTGAACATGTAGAGCATGATGTAGGAGTAGTGTATGAGTGTGTCTAAGTATGCTGTGTGTAGTAGGTAGTGGTGGTGTATGTAGAGGGTAGGTAAATATGTAGAAGGGACCAGTCTGGACTTTAAACTTCCGAATTGCGAGGACGCAATTTGTCGAAGAAGTTTTAAAGATGTAGCGGAGCTACATCTTACATTTTTGATTTACCCCCCCCCCCACTTCGTTTTTCCCTCCCCTATCGGACGTCTGCAACCGGCCACCGTTCCCTGTGACGGGCTGGCCCCAGCCATCGCCGCGGCCCGTACCGGGCCAAGTCAGCGACATGGTGGCGCCAGCGCGGTGCTGGGTCAGCAGGGCAGAGGAGCGGGCCGGCAGCGCGAGATATCCGGACAGGAAATTCCCTCCCGGTATCCAGAGACCGGGGCCCCACTCCTTTTCCCATCCCCTGTCTGTCACGCCGGAGTCGAGATCGTCGCCACTCAAATCACGCTGAATCGGCGCTGAACCAGCGTCTAGCTGCGCCTCGAGAGGTGGCTGGACTGCTGAGTCCACAGCCGGTTCAACGACGCAGAGAGAGGCCCGGTTCGGCTGGAAGCATACCCCACGCACCTGCATTCCAATCCCCTCCCCCCCTTTTCCAAATCCGATGCCCGGACGGCGACGCCCGCCGCCATGGACAGGGGGCAGCACTTGTCGGAATGACGGTGTGAGTCGCTAGTGAGCGGCCGGCCGCAGCCAATCCGCAAAGGATTAGTGCTCGAGAGGTGGCAGCACGGGTCGGAACGGGCTGATCGGGTCAGAGGGAACCCAGGGCACGCCGGGCGCCCGCCGTGATGGACGGGGAGTCGTGAGGCGGGAGTGAAACGGGGAGGTTGCCCTGACTGTCTGTGGTGGCGGGGGTGTCATCGCCCCGTCCTACTTCCATCATGTAAGTGTTCCCATCATTCTAAAAGGGGGTGGGTGGGGGTGCAAAATTGATTGAATATGATCTTCCGGAATCAGTGAGTTTACAGAAGGAAATAACCTTCAAAAATTGAACATATAATTTTATGTCCAGGCTGGTAACCTTAGCCAAATGTCTAAAAAGGAATGTTATATGTGATTAGAGTTGCCGGGTAGGTTTCTAAAAATTCGTTATATTATGGTTTTGTCTAAAGTTGGTTTGCGCTTGGTTATAAAATCGTCAAAAGGGTATATTGTATGTGATTAGAGAGCCAAGTAGGGTCCCAAAATTGACTATATTGCTGTGTTGCTAAAACTCGTTCGCATTAAATTAGCTAATTGTCTCAAAAGGTATATTGTATGTGAGTAGGGTAACTGAGATTAATCAAATATATATCTTGCTAATTAACCTGAGAAAGGGTGTTTAAAAAGGGGGAGGGGTATCACCTTACCGAGACCGAGATTTACAGCCGCTGCTGAAGAGCAGGTGCGGGCATTTTTGAGGCCAAAATGCCAAGGTAAGTGCCGTATTCATTATTAATATGTGACTGGAGAATGGAAGTTAGGAGGACGCGGACCGAATTATTATATGTTATTTCCACACCCGTTGAAATATAGGCTGTAACATTTTGTTTTGTTTCCGTAAGATCAGCGTTAAAATCTTGTAAAACATTGTAAATCGTATATTAATTCATGAGTTGACGCGTTTGAAGTCCATATTGCCAGAGGGTTTCCAGTTGCAGTAATTTTGACATTAAGTGGAAAAGTAGAGTTTTGAGGTTACATTCAAGTCCCGGATTAATTGGTAAATGTGTCAAAGAATTTGTAAGGTATCCATATAAATAAACTGGTCCAGAGTCCTCCGGTCTGTTGTGTGAGCTAAACACTTGTGTTTATTTCGCGTGTGCAAATTGTTTCTCGATTAGGCTATGTCATCTTGTTGAGCCATTTTTGGTTTAGGTCGAAGGGTGAAGGCGCCAGCCATTTTCATTGATCACCTTCAAGTAAATAAGGTGATTCTGCAGGTGGAGATGTAATGAGTATTTCGTTTTTGATTTTGTTTGTATTTGTTTGATGGGACCCGGTCGTCAGCCGGGTTGCAACGTGACGGAGTTCTAACGAGGTTTTACGGGGGGGGAGGGGGGTTAACTTGACTTTGTGGGTGCATTTGACGACGCTTTATGGGGTTGATTAAGCGCATAAGCAGTTTGTTTGTCGTGTGTAATGTAAACGCCTGAGCACCGGGGTTTCAAGGAGGCAAGACGACTTGTGTGCCCGGCTCCTATGTCGAAATACCTATCAACATGGCCGATACGTGTGCAGTGGAAGCTTCCCAAAAATGGTATGTGTCATTAATAAGCAGGCAGGGTCAGTTATGTTTGCGTGCCATCAGTTTCAGTACGCCGTTGCGAAGCGATGGCGGAGGTCCAGGCAAAGTGTAAGTCCTGAGGGGGTCAGGTACAGGTAGGTACGTAAGCCCAGAGGAGGACGGGAAGGCAACGTGTAAGGTCCTCCCGCTGCCTCCAGCCAAATTGATAGGTCCAGGCAACGTGTAAGTCCTGAGGTTTAGGCAACGTGTAAGTCCTAAGGGGGCAAAGTGTAAGACCTCCCGCGGAACGATAGGTCCAGGCAAAGTGTAAGTCCTGAGGTTTAGGCAACGTGTAAGTCCTAAGGGGGCGACGTGTAAGTCCTCCTGGGGCAGGATACATAAGTCCCCGAATAATTTATTAGCTCCTTTGTTATATCGGCGGTGTGCAGACATTGGCAACCCATAAGTCCTACCAATTTGGCAATACGATTTGTGAGGGACATTCATCCTACCTGGGGGTCAATCTTCCGTCTGGTATCCGGCACTATTGAAAGGGAATTTTCGGGGTCACAACAAAATCATTGGGGCGTATGAGAGCGGAATGACTGGAGGGGAGAGCGGGAGTATGGATGATGAATCTTATGGATGATAAATCTTAGGCTAAGACCCAATAGGTGTTATGTGACTAACTCAGCCGGCCAGTCAGCCGGAACGAGAAACTTGACGGATATATTAAAGTTAAGAAACGCCATCATTTGCTTCCACCTAGCACCGGCCTATACAATGTTCCAGAAATGTTCAGCCTCCACCACGTTTAAGCATCGACCGACATCCGATGCATTTGTATGCAAGGGGGGATCAAAATCGTCTTTCTCTATCCAACCATTTCGGTCAAACTAATTTGCGAAAATCCTAACAAGACATTTTCGAGCGGGAAAAAACTATGTTTTTTCAACTTTTTTTCCCCCTCAAAATTTTATTATTTTTACTTTTTTCAAATTTTTCGGTCATTAACCACACCCTGCCACGCTAAAGTTTCCCAACACGGGCTACAAAACTGCTATCTCAGTTTAAAACTGATGTTGAAGGGGAACTATTTCCTTTAAAGGGGGGTAACTACCAAGCCTCTTTGCATTGCTTAACACTGTGGAGCGGGATTCGACTGCCATGGTGATGTCACGTCTATGAAACAACTTGCCCCCCCCCCCCCCACCGCGTACAGCCTCTGACAGCGGGCCCCTGCTCCGGCGCGCCGTGTGGGCGGAACATGCCTCCACTCGACAGAGTATTGTGGACGATTGGAGTGCCTCATGTAAATCGGAGGCCATTTCAGGAATCTTGAAGAAACGAGCTTCCCATTGAGCATAAATACTTGCATCCATCTCTCTTAGATAACAAAATAAAGGGGGTAACTACCATGCCACTTTTCACTGCATTGTCACTGTGGAGCGGGATTCGACTGCCTTAGTGACGTCACGGCTACCAAACTACTTGTTCCCCCCCAAATTAAAGAGCTATTCAGAAGTTACTTTTGCAAGATAGCTCAACAACCACAAGTGTCAACAACTATTTTTGTAGGCTTTGACGTCACTATGTTCTAGAACTAAATTAAACAGTCTCACTCAATACAGCAATCTATAAAAAAAAGAGTTTTGTAACCGTTATCACATTACCTGCCCCAAAGTTATGATCTTGCGTTTTTGCCCCAAAGTCAAGGTAACTTTACTTTCAGGGTGGCTTTACTTTTACTAGCCCATACCTATTTATACAGACCTCCATACGGTCATACCATACTAGCCCCAGTCAGAACTTCAGTGATTTCGTGAATATGAATATGAATATTTCTTCGGAAGCTGTAAGCTGTTCGATACTACGTGACGTTTAGCGCCGATGCTAATTTTGGTGACGAAACAGATTTGGGTATCCAATTGTGATTCACATTGAGATCTTGAGATATTTATACAGACCTTGATTGAGATGACAATAGAATGATCGTGAATTCGGCGCAAAAGAGACAAAGGTTTCCAGTCGCCCGCAAGCACAACGCCCGTGATTCTTTTGTGTGGGAGCCTTGAGAGTGAGTCCGTGAAATCTTGCTCTGTGATTGCACAGGATTGGTTCGAGAACGATTTCGGGAAATTTACTTGGTGTGACGTGCATTTGTTAATATCGCATCCAAGACAAAAATGAGCTCAGACGCCAAGCCGAAAGTGGACCTCGGTCTTCTCGAGGAAGACGACGAATTCGAGGAGTTCCCTGCGGAAGACTGGACCGGTAAAGCCGAAGACGAAACCGATGTGAATGTGTGGGAGGACAACTGGGATGACGATGATGTAGAGGACGACTTCAGCGTTCAGCTTAGAAATGAATTGGAAAAACAAAACAACACCAAGATGGAAGGATGAAGGTTGAAGGACAGGTTGTTTGTTACCAGCTGAATGTGCTTGCAGACACTCAAAACAAGCCAGAAAGCGTATTCAGGAATTTCTGATTGAGCAACAGAGGTGTTAACTGTGACATGGTACAAGGGGTATAGGTCCACCCTCACAAAATGATTAAAGCAGTTTTGAAGACTCGTCTGAAGCATTCAAGGTCTGCAAGAGCAGGCCAAGAAGCCATCCATTTATCTGTTCATTTGAGTCTCCATCTTGAAGCACTGAGTATGTTGATTTCATGAAGATAACAATAAAGTGTTACCATTGATGTAGTGTCTTATTATGGGGTTTGAGTGGATCAGCTAGAGCATTTTGCACATAATCTATGGGCTCTGGGTTTGTGTGGTTACAGATGAGGCCTTTCAGTTCCCCAGCTCTGGTCAACACAAGGGATGCTGATGATGCTGATAATTTGTGTATTCACATCATTGTAAATCCCCAATATCATTAGTTTGACAGTGTTGAGAACACATTTAAGGGTATTTTCCCATACATGATAAACATGCAGATCAATATGTAGAGTAACCCAGTCAAGTAATTTACAATTGCTCGACACATTGTGAAAGTGAATATCAAGAATAATACAGGCTTGCCTTCGCACGCTTGACAGCGAAAGGACGTTTCTTCAACTGATAGCTAGTTAGTAGGCCCGATACAGGTTTATTTCTGTTAGTGGAGGGCGAGAGTAGTTCCTTTTCATTGTTTGGTGTGTTGATTTAGTATTTTCCCATAAATTTCACACTTCAAGTAGCTTTTTTCTCAACTTTTTTCCTTTTGCGGGTTGCGTCGCATTAGTTGGCTCCGTGCCACCTCCCATCATCTGCTAATCTTAGTGTTTTTCCCAGTTAGCAGCTCCTTGTTGCTAATTCTTGAGTGACGTAAGTGCTCATTGCCTTATTACTTAACTCAAATTTTTGAACTCTGATGATTATCTTCTATCTTTAACTTTTCTGATCACCGGCCCCTGATCGTTGTGGCGCTTTTTGAACATAGCATCCTGAGTCAGGTAGCGTCCTGTGTCAGTTCTAGGGCCTCGCCTAGCGTCAACGGTTTCCGGTAAGCTGTCTGCTCCTCTCATCTGCATCCTTGTGCACATTGTGAGGTCTGTGAAAACTTTTTTATCGATCTCGTTTGTTTTTGCTGATTTTGGTTTCTCCCTGCAAGAGCCAACTTAAAAACCCTCCAACGACAGCCTACATACGGCAGTCTGCTGAGATGCCGCCGACCAGGGCCGGCGGGAGCACTGCTACGACACCGGGCACCGTCATCCCAAATGGACCAGCCTTCTGCGTGCGCTTTCTGGACGAAAGTCTAAGCTTTCGAAACGCAAGCCCCTACAAAATTAGGGATGCCCTGAAGTCGATGTTAGACTATCCCGTGGAGCAGGTCTCCGCTATTCGAAGCGGCGCCTTGCTGTTAAAAACACAACTTGCAACAAACTGAGGTTCTCCTGGCATGGTCGTCGTTCGAGGGGAACGAAATCAGGGTCATCCCAGCCGATCGACTCGATCAGGTAGAGAGCATGGTTTACGCCCCGGAACTGGTGGGGGAGTCCGTCCAGACAATCTTGGACGAGAGCGTAAACCAGGGGGTGTCGAGTGTCGCGTATCCCGTCGAAGAACCACCGCCCTAACCCACTCCTGAAGATCAGGTTCACCCTCACTACCTGCCCTCGCACCTATACGCAGCGTACATCAGGTACGAGGTGCGCCCATGTATCTCTCTCCCCCGCAGGTGCGGCCGCTGCCTGCGTTACGGGCATGGGAAAAACTCATGCAAAGGCGGCTCCCGAAGGTGCACACGGTGTGCTGGAGAGCACCCATCTGAGGGTTGTACTGCACCCCCTGCTGCGCCGCATGCCAAGGTCCTCACCCGGTCACTGGCATAGCCTGTCCGGTTTGGACCAGCAAGCTGGAAGCTCTGCGCGCCGTGACTCCTCAGGTTGGCGCCGTCGGTGCTGACCTTCGGGAGTGGCCGGCGCTGCCAGCTCTGCGTGTTGTCCCCTCGGGCGGCATGCGTAGCCCAGAACCCCGGCCGACTCGCGACGCAGGACCGGTGATGCCATCGCCGCCTCACAGCGTCGTGCCCCCCCCCCCCCCAGACAACCCCCGCTCGTGCCGCCCCCCGGGAGTCTCCGATGCTCTTGGCTGTCCCCGCAGACGGCGCGCGACGCTCTCCTACACCGCGGCCTGGGTCGAGTGTGCGACCGCCGCCCCACAGTGACCCTGACTCTCCACAGCTGGCGGCACATGAGGGAGCTTCGCGTGTGGAACACCGAACACCGTCCTCACGTAGCGGTAAGTCGGCGCACAAAGTGGTGATGTCCCCAATGCGTTGTAGCACGGGCGACGTCGCGACTCCGCCGACACCGCAACTCTGTCGCCGGTGCCTAGACTCCGATGACTCGACATCCTATAACACCAGCGAAGACGAGTCCATCCCGAAAGCCCCCCCCCCTCCCCCCGCTTCTCTGCGGACGCCGTCTCCTAGTAGCGAGGCTGACTCGCCTCCTACCCCTTCTACTCAGCGACGCAGCACCCGCCAGCGCAACCGATCATCCACAAATGAAAGGAAAAACATGGGATTCAGATCCCAGACTGTAGTGAAGCGAGCCTTCATCCCTGAGGAGTTTGCCTAGCTTACACCCTAACAGTAAAATGATTAACTTCATATCACAGTGGAACGTTGGTGGTTTGTTATCACACTTACCAGAATTTAAACAATACCTGCAAAATCAATCTCCTCTAATTGCCGCAATACAGGAAACACATTTTCGTGAATCGGATGCATATGATTACAATGTTCCTGGATATACCCTGTATCGACACGATGTAAACTTACCTGCCCGACAGGGGGGGGGGGGGGGGGGGTGTAGCACTACATTTCAAATTCCGTCCCACAGCGACAAACAAGATTGGTATTGCCACTGAATGTCGTTGCAGCTGCTGTATCGCTCTTCCATCGTGAGATCTTGATCTTGTCTGTGTATCTGCCGCCAAACTCTCCAAATGTCACACTGTACTTGCTAAATAATTTATTTTCCGCAATGCCTGAAAACTGTCTGATACTTGGCGACTTTAACGCCCACAATCCTCTGTGGGGTAGCCACCGGCTCTCTCCGCGTGGTGCACAGGTCGAAACGGAAATCAACAAACGATCTCTCGTATCCATTAATGATGGCTCACCTACCTTCCTAGGCTTCAGTTACCGCACTACATCCGCAATTGATGCGTCCATTACTTCGCCTCGCATCGCCCCATTCTTCCGTTGGACTGTGACCTCAGACCCCTTATTTTCTGATCATTTTCCTCTTCATTCGTCCTTACCTGTACTACCCCACTACTATCTCAACCCGGTGTTAAGAAGTGGCGCACTGACAATGCTGACTGGACGGCCTTTAACGTCAGTGTTAACTGGCACGCACCTTATTCGATGAGACAAACTATGCCAAACTTTCTAAATTCCATACAAGTATCAGCAGAGGAGACAATCAAAACTACGAATTAAAGCAGTGGCAGGCCCAGTCGGCCGAGGAACGCCGTCTGGTGGAATTGGCGGTGCCAAAGGGCCAAGGCACTTCGCCGCAGGGCGTTTAGAAACCTCCAAAAATGTATATGTGACAGACATGCTGAAATGTATACAGCTGCGCGCAATGAATGTACCGAAACATTGCGTCGAGAGAAAAAAGCCGCATGGCAGGAGTTCGCAACAAAATGTAACCGGTTCACCGCTCGGTGAAATTTGGGACCGTGTCCGCGCTTTTTCTTCTCGCCGCAACAGAGTGTTTGCATTTCCGCAACTTATTGATAATAACCTGGCGATCACAGAACCTCGTGATGTTGCTAATGCTTTTGCCAATCATTTCGCAGATGTTTCATCCACAAATATATATCCTCCGCAGGTACATTCGGCTCTGATTGGCAAAACTGAGCATATTGACTTTGCCTCTGACAACTCTGAATTATACAACGCTCCTTTCACCATCCACGAACTTAAATTGTCTCTAGCCAAAGCAGATAACGAGACTTCTGTTGGTCCGGATGGATTGCCATATGCATTTTTCACAAATCTAAACGAATTAAACCTTTCCACACTGCTTATTACTATTAATAATCTCTGGACAGACCACTCATTTCCTGTTGAATGGCTCCAGAGCACTATTATCCCGATTCCTAAACCAGGCAAAGATCAACAATCTGCAAACTCTTACCGTCCAATTTCCCTTACCAGTTGTGCTTGTAAAATTCTGGAAAGAATGGTGAATGTTCGCTTGCGTTATTTCCTCGAAAGCAACAATTGCCTTGATCCCTTCCAAAGCGGATTCAGAGGCCACCACAGCACAGCTGATAACCTTACGCGCCTCCTAACTGATGTGCAGATCAATTGGGAGCGCCGAATTCCCACCGTCACCGTCTCCCTCACATCCGCTTTCAACAAAGTGCATCGTTCTACTGTGCTTTGTAAATTGCATGCGATGGGTATTCGTGGTCATATGGCACATTTCATCGTCAACTTCCTCCAGCCTCGCTCCTTCAAAGTTCGCTGCCGATCAACACTGTCTGACACATACCAGATGGAACATGGCGTCCCTCAGGGAAGCGTCCTTTCTACTGCATTGTTCCTTATCGCTATCAACGACGTTTTTCTCACTCTTCCTCGTACCCAAATGTCTATCCATTATTCGCTGTTTGCCAATGACCTTGCTTTATGGTGCTCGCACAAACACTGTTATGACTCTTTCACGGCCTTACAGAGAGCTATTGATCACTGCGTTGAATGGTGTGCGCAGTGGGGATTTTTCCTTTCCGCCCCCAAATCGACAATGATGATATTCAAACGAGGACCTGTCCCAAACCTGCTAAACTCACCACGTATTGAAGCGATCCCCATACCACTTCGCAGGACCCATAAGTTCTTGGGAATAACACTGGACCCGCATCTGACTTTCCAAGCCCATGTAGAAGACGTCCGTGATCGTTGTATGAAACGTGTGAATGTTCTGCGATGTCTTTCTGGCTACTCTTGGAGAGCTGATCGGAGGACACTCTCCATGCTTTATACGGGCATCATCAGATCTACGTTAGAGTACAATTTTTTTCTTTTCATTACCATGTCTCTTACCTTAGGCAAGCGCCTAGAAGCTATTCAGTCCGAGTGTCTTCGACTGATCACCGGGGCCTTCCGTACCTCACCTGTCCTCGCCCTTCGCGCTGACACTCACCTGTCCGCTCTAACGGACAGACGCATTCTCCTCCTTCTCCGCTACTTTTACGAAGCTAAAAGTGTGCTCAACCATCCTGCGGCAGTAGCTCTCGAGGTTAACAGACCTAACACACGGAGACCGTTGCGGAGGCCTTGCTTCTTAGGCGACTCCATCAAACGGGCGCACCAAGCCCTCAATCTTCCGCGTGTACAAGTAGCCCCAAACCCTCCACTTACCCCGTTCTGGACCCGCAACGAACTATCGATAGAATTCCTGCTATCTTCCAAAAAAGCGTACTTCTCTCCAGCTGAAGTCCAGATGGCATTCCTACAATTTAAAGACGCAAACATTGAGTCACTGTTTTACTACACAGACGGCTCTGCCCACAGTGACCAGGTCGGAGCTGCTGCAACTGGACCAGACTTCCAGTTTTCCGTACGCCTCCCGGACTTAAGCACAATATTCTCCGCTGAAGTGTATGCCATTAAAAGGACTCTACTACATATTAGAGCTAGAGCTAAACGTGTCCCTCTAGCCACAATATGTACCGACTCAAAATCTTCCTTACAGGCACTTCAGAGAACAGACGATTTCACACATCCAGGAGTATGACATTCACAAAATAGCCCGTTCCCTGTCTGATCTTCAGCAGCATGTGACCTTCCTTTGGTTACCGGGACTTTGTGGGATCGCCGGAAATGTCGCCGCGGATGCACTTGCGAAGGAAGGCGCTTTGCTACCCGCTCCTGTTATGGAGCCCCTAGCGCTGAATGATATCCTCCACATCACCAACCTCCGCTTTACAACATATCTTCAGAGGCAATGGAATAATACGCATGCCTCCCACATGCACAGGATTAAGCCAAACCTAAGTCCATGGTCTTCCTGCTCTCAGCACAGCAGAGAAAGGGAGGTTGTGCTGACGCGTCCGAGATGTGGGCATACTCGCGTTACGCACAGCCATCTCTTTGATCGTTCAGCAGCTCCTCTCTGCGAGTCGTGTAATGTGCTTCTGTCAGTGGAACACTTACTCGTTAGCTGCAACGCTCTAGCCCGAAACCGTAAGCAGATAACAGACTATCTTTCAGCGCATCAGCTTGGCAATTCTCTTCCCACACTTCTCGGCAACGACGACCCAGCACTAACTACTTTGGTACTCGATTTTGTCTTAGCATCGTCATTTGCCGGGAAACTTTGATGTTCACCCTATATCGTAATCGTTTACTTCAGCACCGACCCAGGTAAACTTCCGTGTAAGTAGAACCAAATTGAATGGTTCTTTTCCCCACATATATGCAATCCCTCATCCACTTCAGTTCTGGCTTGCAGTGCCTGCGCCGATCTAATCAACCTACAGGTCTATTTTATGTATGTTTTAACTTTTATCTTAAGTCCCCAGTATATTTACTTCTTTTAAATCGCATATATGTGGTTTTCCCCATTCTCCAATTGTGGCCACCGGACTTAGTTAGGATGAGCTGGTTTTGCGCGGTGTGGTTAGGACGAGCCGCTTTCCTCGCGAGGCTAATAACGTAAGTTGAGGCCACTACAAAAAGAGAAAAAAGAATAATAATACAAATACTAATAATGCAATGAGGGAATGTCTGAATGCTGTTCCATCACTCATTCTAAGCACCAAAATAATTACACATGGTATAAATATTGTATTTTGTGTACTTATTAGGTAATCACTTAAAGGAAAAAGGAGTAAACAGGAATACACAATATATCCTGCTGGCCATACTATGTTCCTCAATCATAATCAAGATAAGGCATTGCCTACAAATGCAAGGACCTCCAGGGCATGCTTACAGCAGCACATGATACCTCACATTTGCTAAATGCTCTCATGTTAGAATGGGTGCCGGACCATGCCATTTCAAACAGACCCAGCAAAGACATGCACATTAAAGACCACATGTAAATATCTCCCTGTGCATCCCATCAAGAATCAACAAAGTAAGATAATTTAACTGGTTCAGAGTACAAAGTGTGGTTAAACACAGCCATCACCCCATGTTGACAGTGGACGAGTCCAATCACCTCTTGGCTAATGCCGCTCATCTCACAGCCATGGCATCTGCCCACAGAAGCTCACTCCACCACAGCCGGACACCGGTTCACGGCAAATTCTGCCCACTACACAGTTCAGTAACACATTGTCCGCACAGCACAAATGAATACAGAGTTGTTCTGCACACCAGCAGCCCTCAGACGGATTCTGGGTGGCCACCGACTGCCCCTTGCTCTTCCTCGGGCACTCCGGCCGCGCGCTCCTCTGCCGCCGGCCTGCTGTCGGGGGCGGCCAGCTGGCGCGCCTCCAGCCGGGCGCAGCGCGGACACTGGCCGTCGCGGCGCACGTAGCAGTGCTGGTGCATGACGCGCCGGCAGCGGGGACAGGGCATCACCTGCGCGTCGAACGCGAACAGCACCTCGCTGGAGGTGCACACCTCGCATATGTGGCCCTTTCCGCGACACGCCTGCATCAGGGGAGGCAGTCAGGATAGCAGCAGGGCTGGGGCATGCCATGGGGTCGGGCGGCTGCACCACTCCAGTCAGTCAACTTCGGGACAGCACGTTTGCTCGCAGGACCGTGGTCGGTATAAATGGATGATATGGGTTTAAAGCTACACACACAATTAAAAATAATTGTAATTCACAAAAATACAAATTAAGCTAGATTCACACAATAGTTTGACACATTTGCCAAGGGAGTAAGGACATCCAAGTCAAGAATCGCAAATGAACAACAGCTTGATTATAGTTATTAAAAGTAAAGTTACCTTGAACTTTATCAACAATTTCTACATTTAATTCAAACAAGCGGGGGAACTATGCCGCCGCTGTCGGCCACTGGCACTGACCTCGCACTCCTCGCGGATGTGTTTGGCGAACTTGGCGTGTACGGAGAGCAGGAACTGGAGCAGCTCGCCGGTGGGCACCTCGCACAGGTCCCGCAGGCTGTACAGGTACGAGGTCTCGACAAAGTACTGCCGGTCGCCGAACGCCCGCAGGATGCGCGACTGGAGCGCGGCGCGGCACGACAGGAAGTACTGCTTCATCAGCAGTACCTCCTCCCGCAGCTTCTGCAGGGCACGCGGGGAGCCGAGATGAAACGGCGTTCCGTTCAGGGACATAATCGGCTATCACTCGTCGAGCTAGGTTGTTACGAGTAACCAGGAATATGCATGTTTTGTATCTATCCCGATGTTGGATGAGAATGCCAATTTAACTAGACACATGTTTGAATCACATTTCAACCTGCCACCAACAAACCGCTGCACTTTGTCAAAATGCTTGCCACAATTCTGATTTGAAAACGAATTATGCCTTGAAGCCATTTTATAACGCACTGGCTGCATTCAACTTACTTTGATGTGCCGCAGCTCCTCCAGGAAGCTGAACAGCCGTGGATTGCACTCCTCGAGGTTGATAACCGGCTTGTTACATATCGCTTGCAGGTATTCCCGGCTGCCACAGGATACCTGGCGAAAACCCACACCAGTCTGCAGTCATCACGGCCGGCCGGGTGATAATACCATGGGAAAGGCGAGGTGAAAAAGGAAGGCAGGGAAAGGTGATAATACCATGGGAAAGGCGAGGTGAAAAGGAAGGCAGGGAAAGGTGATAATACCATAGGAAAGGCACAGATGGGATGGGAAAAACACGGAATATGTCGACGACAAACCGCAACATGCGTAGTAACAAAGCAAATTAATGCGGATGTTTACTGATAACTGATGGAGAAGGCAGATTCATAATCCGTTTCGGAAGTAACACCGAATGCCTTACACAGCTAGGCAGCGAAAACGCCACCGTCTGCAGAACATCGTAACGTCAATGACGTCATACAGACACTGGGCACACATGGTCACTGACAAATTCGGACTGCACTCAGCACCTCATCGACACTTATTCGTCAAGGACAACCAAAACACAAACACCGACAGCTCACCTCGCAAACGAAATGGCCATCACAGCTGGAGCACCGTTCAGACACAGACAGGCAGATGCCAGCCTGAAATGGCAAGTAACCCCACAACCCCTCCCCACACTCCTCTCAATGCAGCGGACGTGTTGCCCTCGCTTGTCCTCTCCATGCTGACGATTTGGGCTTACGGGGGTCGCAGCGTCGCCTGCCCGCTGCCCGTGCTGCCACCTACCGGGTACTTGTCGAAGTGCCAGTTGTGGATGATGCGCGCGGGCGTGACGGCGCGGTCATTCCAGTGGCAGAGCGAGCAGTACCAGAGGCCATTGTAGTCACACTGGCGCGCCGGCAACACCACCACACCGGGCAGACCGGGCGGGTCCGGCTCCGGAACTGTGGAGGTCAGCTGAGGTCACTGCAGGGCAAGGATGGCCGGATGCCGCTGGCTTTGCAGACAGCGGTGACGGGGAGGGAAGTTACATAGTTTCCATCATGAACCACCAGTACAGAACCCAATGGCACACGACTGCTGGTGGCGGAGTACTCACAATGCTTACATACCACTCGATGTCGCTGCCTCCTGTCACTGCAGGCCTTACATTTATACAGCTTTATAATACCAAGTGCATTTCACAATTTATAAAAGGAGTCAAAATAGCGCGAGACAAATCGTGCTAACAAATGGTCCACATCCCACATTTCATTATACGAGTAGCCAGAAAGCTTCATATTTATCTAGTTTCTCTCCCACACCACTGCATTATTCCTCTATGGCAGAGTGCCTTCGCCTTCCCCTGTTCTACTGTACTGATGATGATTGGGGCTTAAGGGCGCCGCAATAATATAGTTATATGGCGCCCATGTTCTACTGTACTGATGATGATTGGGGCTTAACCCGCGAGTTACTGGGGTATATTTCATAACGCGACTTTCTGGGGGGGGGGGGGGGGGGGGGGCTATTTTTTGCCCCCCCCTCTGATCTCCGGAACTACTGGACCGAATGTAAAAATTCAAACGGCATTCGATAGCTCTGGGAAATTTATGGAGGGAAACATAATATTGTTGACCTCGGGGTCACCGATGACGTCACAGGTCAGGTCAAGTACAAAATGTTTGACCGTGTCAAAAGGTCTCTATGGATGGAATTGTCGCGCAAAATTGCGATATTAAACGCACAAGCTGTTGATAAATCGGTATGATTCGTGTGTCTGACACTTCTAAGTACCTTTCTAAGCTGTTTATGACCTTGGGTCAGGTCAAGGTCATCCGAGGTCACGAGGTCAAACTGCAGATTACGGTCATTAGGCGTTGTAACACATGTTTATGGGTTTTTTTCGTCTAGAACGCGAAAAATGACCTTAGAACATTGTTTGTACCATATAAATAGAAGCAAAAAGCAAAAATGGAAATGCGTTTGTCATAGTAATGCTGTGAGAAGTGGTCGATTTTTGTCATTTAAAGGTCATAATTCGGTGATTTTTGAAGATATCAACTTTAAATTTGGTACACATATTCACCGCATACGTCTCGATCATATATATTCCGGTTTTTGGATAATTCTTATTTTTTCTTGAAAATTTTGTTTAAAAAAAAAAATGTCTTTCGATTTCTCAAAATTTTGAATTTCAGAAAAACTCAAAAATCCGAGATAGCAGTTTGATAGCCCGGTCTATTGTCAGTAATATGATTGAGTACAATTTAGTTTATCTCAAATATCGTACCTTTGACAGCGTTTTCCGCAAACCATTATTTTGCAACAAAAACCGAAGAACATGACGTCACTCTGACGTCATTCCCGGTTGACCTATCATAGACTCATTATTTTAATTTTGTGTAGAATTGATGTAAGAGAAGTTACTGCAAGTTTGGTGACGATACGGGTGTTCGTTTACGAGTTATTGCAAAATAACGGGGGGGGGGCAAAAAATAGCCCCCCCCCAGTAACTCGCGGGTTAAGGGCGCCGCAATAATATAGTTATATGGCGCCCATGTTCTACTGTACTGATGATGATTGGGGCTTAAGGGCGCCGCAATAATATAGTTATATGGCGCCCATGTTCTACTGTACTGATGATGATTGGGGCTTAAGGGCGCCGCAATAATATAGTTTTATGGCGCCCATGTTCTACTGTACTGATGATGATTGGGGCTTAAGGGCGCCGCAATAATATAGTTATATGGCGCCCATGTTCTACTGTACTGATGATGATTGGGGCTTAAGGGCGCCGCAATAATATAGTTATATGGCGCCCATGTTCTACTGTACTGATGATGATTGGGGCTTAAGGGCGCCGCAATAATATAGTTATATGGCGCCCATGTTCTACTGTACTGATGATGATTGGGGCTTAAGGGCGCCGCAATAATATAGTTATATGGCGCCCATGTTCTACTGTACTGATGATGATTGGGGCTTAAGGGCGCCGCAATAATATAGTTATATGGCGCCCATGTTCTACTGTACTGATGATGATTGGGGCTTAAGGGCGCCGCAATAATATAGTTATATGGCGCCCATGTTCTACTGTACTGATGATGATTGGGGCTTAAGGGCGCCGCAATAATATAGTTATATGGCGCCCATGTTCTACTGTACTGATGATGATTGGGGCTTAAGGGCGCCGCAATAATATAGTTATATGGCGCCCATGTTCTACTGTACTGACCTATCATGATGTGCCGCGCGCAGTCGGCGCAGCGGAAGGTCTGCGCGCCGAGCCCCCGCTCGGGCCGGATGCGCAGCTCCAGGGTGGGGTTCTCCCGGACCCGCTCCGCCGCACAGTTCCGGTAGATCTCCCCCAGACAGCCCGAGTGCAGGTTAATGTCACAACCTGCCGCCAGGTCACGCCAGGTCACAGTGGTCCCACGAGCATATTTTGGAACCTCACGTGTATATTTCGGAAACGAGCACGACGGTGTGATGACACTCCTATGACCCTCCATTACGTAGTCAGTCAACACTGAACATCACATACAGACACTGAACTAAGACAAACACACCACACCACACAAGCTGCCGTATTGTTCCGAGGGATAAATTAAACGTAAGCGTGTAGAACACGCCTGCTATGGTGACTGCTATGGTGACACCGGCCATGCCGTCCCAGCATGATCGTATCGTCCCGGCCATCGTCTCGGGAGCAGTACTCACCCAGACAGTGGTACCACCGATCGTATCTTCCCGGCCATCGTCTCGGGAGCAGTACTCACCCAGACAGTGGTACCACCGATCGTATCGTCCCGGCCATCGTCTCGGGAGCAGTACTCACCCAGACAGTGGTACCACCGATCGTATCGTCCCGGCCATCGTCTCGGGAGCAGTACTCACCCAGACAGTGGTTAGTGGTACCACCGATCGTATCGTCCCGGCCATCGTCTCAGGAGCAGTACTCACCCAGACAGTGGTACCACCGATCGTATCGTCCCGGCCATCGTCTCGGGAGCAGTACTCACCCAGACAGTGGTACCACCGATCGTATCGTCCCGGCCATCGTCTCGGGAGCAGTACTGACCCAGACAGTGGTTAGTGGTACCACCGATCGTATCGTCCCGGCCGTCGTCTCAGGAGCAGTACTCACCCAGACAGTGGTACCACCGACCGTATCGTCCCGGCCATCGTCTCGGGAGCAGTACTCACCCAGACAGTGGTTAGTGGTACCACCGATCGTATCGTCCCGGCCATCGTCTCAGGAGCAGTACTCACCCAGACAGTGGTACCACCGATCGTATCTTCCCGGCCATCGTCTCGGGAGCAGTACTCACCCAGACAGTGGTACCACCGATCGTATCTTCCCGGCCATCGTCTCGGGAGCAGTACTCACCCAGACAGTGGTACCACCGATCGTATCTTCCCGGCCATTGTCTCGGGAGCAGTACTCACTCAGACAGTGGTACCACCGATCGTATCTTCCCGGCCATCGTCTCGGGAGCAGTACTGACCCAGACAGTGGTACCACCGATCGTATCTTCCCGGCCATCGTCTCGGGAGCAGTACTGACCCAGACAGTGGTACCACCGATCGTATCGTCCCGGCCATCGTCTCAGGAGCAGTACTCACCCAGACAGTGGTACCACCGATCGTATCTTCCCGGCCATCGTCTCGGGAGCAGTACTCACCCAGACAGTGGTACCACCGATCGTATCGTCCCGGCCCTCGTCTCGGGAGCAGTACTCACCCAGACAGTGGTTAGTGGTACCACCGATCGTATCGTCCCGGCCATCGTCTCAGGAGCAGTACTGACCCAGACAGTGGTACCACCGATCGTATCGTCCCGGCCATCGTCTCGGGAGCAGTACTGACCCAGACAGTGGTGCCACCGATCGTATCGTCCCGGCCATCGTCTCAGGAGCAGTACTCACCCAGACAGTGGTACCACCGATCGTATCGTCCCGGCCATCGTCTCGGGAGCAGTACTGACCCAGACAGTGGTACCACCGATCGTATCTTCCCGGCCATCGTCTCAGGAGCAGTACTGACCCAGACAGTGGTACCACCGATCGTATCTTCCCGGCCATCGTCTTGGGAGCAGTACTCACCCAGACAGTGGTACCACCGATCGTATCTTCCCGGCCATCGTCTCGGGAGCAGTACTCACCCAGACAGTGGTACCACCGATCGTATCTTCCCGGCCATCGTCTCGGGAGCAGTACTCACCCAGACAGTGGTACCACCGATCGTATCGTCCCGGCCATCGTCTCGGGAGCAGTACTGACCCAGACAGTGGTTAGTGGTACCACCGATCGTATCGTCCCGGCCATCGTCTCAGGAGCAGTACTCACCCAGACAGTGGTACCACCGATCGTATCTTCCCGGCCATCGTCTCAGGAGCAGTACTCACCCAGACAGTGGTACCACCGATCGTATCTTCCCGGCCATCGTCTCGGGAGCAGTACTGACCCAGACAGTGGTACCACCGATCGTATCGTCCCGGCCATCGTCTCGGGAGCAGTACTGACCCAGACAGTGGTACCACCGATCGTATCGTCCCGGCCATCGTCTCGGGAGCAGTACTGACCCAGACAGTGGTACCACCGATCGTATCGTCCCGGCCATCGTCTCGGGAGCAGTACTCACCCAGACAGTGGTACCACCGATCGTATCGTCCCGGCCATCGTCTCGGGAGCAGTACTCACCCAGACAGTGGTTAGTGGTACCACCGATCGTATCGTCCCGGCCATCGTCTCAGGAGCAGTACTGACCCAGACAGTGGTACCACCGATCGTATCGTCCCGGCCATCGTCTCGGGAGCAGTACTCACCCAGACAGTGGTTAGTGGTACCACCGATCGTATCGTCCCGGCCATCGTCTCGGGAGCAGTACTCACCCAGACAGTGGTACCACCGATCGTATCTTCCCGGCCATCGTCTCGGGAGCAGTACTCACCCAGACAGTGGTACCACCGATCGTATCGTCCCGGCCATCGTCTCGGGAGCAGTACTGACCCAGACAGTGGTACCACCGATCGTATCGTCCCGGCCATCGTCTCGGGAGCAGTACTGACCCAGACAGTGGTACCACCGATCGTATCGTCCCGGCCATCGTCTCGGGAGCAGTACTGACCCAGACAGTGGTACTACCGATCGTATCTTCCCGGCCATCGTCTCGGGAGCAGTACTCACCCAGACAGTGGTGCCACCGATCGTATCTTCCCGGCCATCGTCTCGGGAGCAGTACTGACCCAGACAGTGGTACCACCGATCGTATCTTCCCGGCCATCGTCTCGGGAGCAGTACTCACTCAAACAGTGGTACCACCGATCGTATCGTCCCGGCCATCGTCTCGGGAGCAGTACTGACCCAGACAGTGGTACCACCGATCGTATCGTCCCGGCCATCGTCTCGGGAGCAGTACTCACCCAGACAGTGGTACCACCGATCGTATCTTCCCGGCCATCGTCTCAGGAGCAGTACTCACCCAGACAGTGGTGCCACCGATCGTATCGTCCCGGCCATCGTCTCAGGAGCAGTACTCACCCAGACAGTGGTGCCACCGATCGTATCTTCCCGGCCATCGTCTCGGGAGCAGTACTCACCCAGACAGTGGTACCACCGATCGTATCGTCCCGGCCATCGTCTCGGGAGCAGTACTGACCCAGACAGTGGTACCACCGATCGTATCTTCCCGGCCATCGTCTCAGGAGCAGTACTCACCCAGACAGTGGTACCACCGATCGTATCGTCCCGGCCATCGTCTCGGGAGCAGTACTCACCCAGACAGTGGTACCACCGATCGTATCGTCCCGGCCATCGTCTCGGGAGCAGTACTCACCCAGACAGTGGTACCACCGATCGTATCTTCCCGGCCATCGTCTCGGGAGCAGTACTCACTCAGACAGTGGTACCACCGATCGTATCGTCCCGGCCATCGTTTCGGGAGCAGTACTCACCCAGACAGTGGTACCACCGATCGTATCTTCCCGGCCATCGTCTCGGGAGCAGTACTCACTCAGACAGTGGTACCACCGATCGTATCGTCCCGGCCATCGTCTCGGGAGCAGTACTGACCCAGACAGTGGTACCACCGATCGTATCTTCCCGGCCATCGTCTCGGGAGCAGTACTCACCCAGACAGTGGTACCACCGATCGTATCGTCCCGGCCATCGTCTCAGGAGCAGTACTGACCCAGACAGTGGTACCACCGATCGTATCGTCCCGGCCATCGTCTCGGGAGCAGTACTGACCCAGACAGTGGTACCACCGATCGTATCTTCCCGGCCATCGTCTCAGGAGCAGTACTCACCCAGACAGTGGTACCACCGATCGTATCGTCCCGGCCATCGTCTCGGGAGCAGTACTGACCCAGACAGTGGTACCACCGATCGTATCTTCCCGGCCATCGTCTCGGGAGCAGTACTGACCCAGACAGTGGTACCACCGATCGTATCGTCCCGGCCATCGTCTCGGGAGCAGTACTCACCCAGACAGTGGTACCACCGATCGTATCGTCCCGGCCATCGTCTCGGGAGCAGTACTGACCCAGACAGTGGTACCACCGATCGTATCTTCCCGGCCATCGTCTCGGGAGCAGTACTCACCCAGACAGTGGTACCACCGATCGTATCGTCCCGGCCATCGTCTCGGGAGCAGTACTCACCCAGACAGTGGTACCACCGGTGCAGCACCACCACCACGAGCCGGGCACAGGCGTGGCAGTAGACGCGGTGCTGGCTGATACGCTGCGGCTGCAGGGTGTGGCCGCGCACCACGCACACGCCGTCCGGCAGCGGCGCCGCCTCCTCGCGCAGCTCCAGACGACGCAGCCGTAGCTCCACCAGCCGGCGCACGAGCCAGCGCCGCTCGTCTGAGCCCTGCTCGCTCCTCAGGATGGAGTCCCGGCACTCGGCGATCGCCTGGTCGATCTCCTCCTCCGTCGTCATGCCAAAGTGAAACTGAAGACGGCGGGGAGTTAAATTTGTTTATTGGGGTTTTAGGGCGCGCGGACTCCTCGGTCCTCAGGTCATTTTGCACCCAAGGCGAAGAGTAGCAATTAAGTTGCTCTGGCCAGGTAAAAGTTTGCCTACGATATTAGGCCTCCACGATAGTTCAGAAATTATAAAGTTGACATCGACCACGTAAATTAATAACGTGTTATGAACGCTGAAAGAGGCTACAAATTTCTAGAACTTAAATATTGAATGATTCTGCTTTGTTTTTCCATATGTCAAATTAACTTGTATCTGAAGCCTGACTTACAGTTTGTATAACAATGCCGTGGCCCTAGACGATAGATTAACCTTCGCTGTGCCGGGGGGGGGGGGGGGGCATTTAGACGCCCCCCCCAAGTTTTTTCTCTCGGAGATAGCGGGAAAAACGGCGGCGCATAGCGCCGCCGTTTTTTGCACAGCTGTTCGGGCATCAATTACCCACATTATGTGCAATTCTTGATCTCGTGTCATTTCAGGCCAGGTCACGTGACGCACCTCCAAAAAGTTTGCGGTCGTACCACAACCACAGTTTTTGGCCGATCGGTTTAAAACTTACAGGATAAAGTCATAGGTACCTACAATTCGGATATCTCAGATTTTGTATATCGGTGACCTAAGGTCGGGTCAATTTCGTGATCCTTCTGGGTCATGTTATCATAGGCCATTATTGATGATCCAAGTTAATTTTTGTTCAGTGACCCCTACAGGGTCAACCGAGGTCATCTGATGTCACCAACACTTTTCTTTGGTCAATAATTCTGGACAGAATGAAGACAAATAAGTGTCACCGGCACCAATGTGTTTGTCTCGTCGATACACGTCTCCCAATATGACCATGGCCTACTTGGGTCATCACTTGACCTTGACCTGAGGTCAAAATTAACATGATTCGAAGAGCCTTGACGAGACGAACACGATGGTGTCACAATTATTGCCTTATCTTTATTAGGTAAAAAGTTATTTGCGAAAACTTCTTTGCCGACAAATAGTCGTTTTGACGTTTGATGACCTCTGGGGCCTAAACTATTGACCTGAGGTAAAATTTGAGGCCACCTGAAAATATATCTAAAAATACATCAGGTAAAATCTGAGGCCATGCATTGTATATTTCATAAGCTTTCGATTGTTTTTTTCTCTCGTTTGTTCCTAGCTATAGTTCCCGATATATTTTGGGGTTTATTGAGCGAAGTCCTAAAACTTGAAAATCTGACGTTTGATGACCTCTGGTGACCTCATTATTGACCCGAGCCAAACAATGACTGAAAATGGTTTCAAAATGATTTTTGACGAGCTTTCGAAAGGTGTTTTAGGTTTTTGCCTACGTCCCATAGGAACCGAGTTAGAGGGGGCGTATGCCTAAGTATGCCTGAATATATGAGTAATGACTAGGCGGTGGAAAGTTTGTACCAATTGAATAGCGAAGCATGCAAATTGGTCGAAATGCTTCACTGTTGAAGGCATTTTTTTAACAAATTTAGTCCGAGCCTTTTGAATGGATGGATTTCCGAAGTCAGGACCCACGCTAAGCGAAGCTTGTTGCGCAGGCCCCGAACCCACCATCCGATGGCGCAATTCCTGGTAGCCGGCGGAATTTAGACCAAAGTTTTACGTGCTCGAAATACCTGAAGCCTGTCCAAGAACCCTGCGGTTCGGCGGTCAGCAGTGGTCAGCAGCCGGTGGGGTAACGAAAGTGAGGATGGGGCGAAATGAATGACGTCACACTGTTGCGCTCGCCTGCGGTTGGGAAATAGCAACCGCAGCGACCGCAGTATTGAAAGTTATGTTAAGTGGCGCATCGCAGCAACCAGAGGCCTGTTCACGGACCCTGCGGTTGGCTGCGGTTCGCCGGTCAGCAGTGGTCGGCAGCCGGTGGGGTAACTCAAAGTGGGGATGGGGAGAACGGTATGACGTCACACGGCTGCGGTTGGCTGCGGTTCCGGCGGTTGGCACGGAGCAACCACAGGATGAAATGTCCGTGTGTTCAAGAGACGCCTGTGTGTGATGACGCATGAGGAAAGGGGCGGGGCGGCCCAAAGGGGGGGGGGGGGGGGGGGGGGGGAGGGGCGGTCCAAAGCAAAGCATAGCTGGACACCGCCGAACCGCAGGTGGTCGTGAACAGGCCTCAGGCCTCTGGACACGGTCCGCCCCGCCCTCTGACCTTGAAAGCGACTGCTGCCGCCGGCTGCGGGCCATTCCAGTTAGGGGCAAATAGCGAACGCCGAAGCGACTCGAATCCGGCCTGCCACACCGGTGAGATCAAAAGCTCAGCACTCTCCCTACTGAGCTACAGGGGCAGACAAATAAGCATCAATGCTAACTTCTGTATACTTTTTATATTTTGTTTCTGTTCATATATTTCATGAACCGTACTGCTGTATGTTTCAAGCCAGAACTTCGCAGTGGCTTACCCTATTAGTGTCGCGGGGGGGCTAAAACCACCCCCACCCCTTAAGGGTTTCCGCTCCAGTCCCCAAACGAGTAAAGATACGGCCATCCAACTTTTGGACTTTTCCTTAATATTCATTGGGCACATTTTGGCAAATTCGCGAAAATTTCTGCTCACCAGGGGCAGATCCAGGCGTTTTTTTTTTGGGGGGGGGGGGTGTTTTGGTTTTCAGCGTGACTCGGCTTTCAAAGGGAATCAGTTCCCATTATCTAACTGTTGTAGATACGAGCCTACGACTTTCACACCTTTCCTTACCACTTTTTGTAGACATGTTGAACATTTTTCTTTTCTTTTTGGGATTGCGCATGGGCGCCTTCAGAGACGTATTTTGGGAGGCATTTTGGGTCACTGGTATTTCATCGAAATCTGAAAGATTATAATTTTGAACTCAGTGAACCTTCTCAGATGTTCTTTGCACAACTTGTGTGACTAAAACAAATTGGGCTGCCCTCAGGCGACTCCAGGAACAGGTTTTGGTGGGCACTGGGCATGTGTACACACACATTGTGTTTAGTAACACAAAACGTTATTTCGCGGTGGACTATCTCGTGTAATATCATCTGCATGGATCACAATTGTATTTTGTGACAGGCGGTTCCAGGGGTGGGACACAAGCGCATGGACCAATGTTATGGGCGGCTCCAGGGATGAAATTAGGGGAGTTGTGAACCCACGAAGTGTAACTACTTAGCAAAAGATATCAACTTGAAACTTTGTGACCTGTTTTAGCAATGCCTTGTACACGTTTCATTTTTGTTGTTGAAATTTTTAGTTTCCCCAAGGGCGACTCCAGGGACGGATTTTGGGGCATCTGTTCACACACATTGTGTTTAGTGCCCCTGAACGTTATTTTGCAGTGGGTAATTTCATGCAATATCATCTGCATGGATCACAATTGTATTTTGTGGCATAGGCGGTCCAAGGGACGAAATTAGGGAGAATTGTGGACCCATGGTGTGACACTACATAGCAAAATATATCAAATAAGCAAAGATAAATATAGCAAAAGACAAGGCTCAATTCCCCTCCCCTTCCCTTCCTGAGTACGCCACTGCACAAATACAAAACTGCCATAATTTACTTTATCATGCATACACATATAATTATAAGCATCTAAAACAGAAATCAAAGTGGCACCAATATTATAGACATCTTTAGATACCTCCTCCGCCCCCCCCCCCCTTCGGAATTGCCTGAGGACGCCATTGGGTTACTTTCCCCAAACTTTAAAAAGGAGTATATGTTAGAGTATACAATTATGTGGCGAAATACAACATGAAAACATTGCGTTCAAACAACGTCCCAGGGCAAAGAATCTCAAAATGCATGTTTCCCCCCCCCCATTTTTGGGTACCTGTATCCGCCCAAGACAAAATTTTGCATATTTATGAATATAGGAATGTAGTTCATGCTCCAAGGAATCGAATGCCGCTTTCCCGGAGATAATCGGTCCAGCGGTTTCGGAGATACGAAGGGGGGGGGGACGAATAGGCCCCCCTCCCCGATATATTTTGTTTGTTTTAGCCCAACAGTAATAGGGTTAAAGGAAATAGAGGACAATAATGACTAAACTGAGGTTCAACCATGGGATCATAACCACAAAATTCGCATCTGGTAATGACAAACCGAAGAAGTGAAGTGCAATGTTTATGTGCAGCACAATGCACGCACAGTGAAGGAACTAACAACTGACCTCATTCCGTTCCAGGCTACCATCTGAAGAATTCTCTCCGCTGTCTCCATCAGCACCATTGTTTTCGGGAGACGATGGCCCGGCCTCCTGGGGATCCTCTTCCGGAACCGATCTTGGATGGAGAAACATGGCTCACGCTCTCACTTATCTCGTCCCTCTGAAACCAACAGCAGATCTTGCATACTTAGCAGCAGCTCAGTTGGTATGAGCTGAATACTGAATAGGTACGTGAAGCCAAGCCAGCCCCCTATAGTTAATGGCTCTGTGGGCGGCAAAGACCTGCCCTAGTGGTGAAGGTCAGTTAGTTAATGGCTCTGTGGGCGGCAAAGACCTGTCCTAGAGGTGAAGGTCAGTGAGCAGCGAGTGAGGGAAAACGGGTTTGGGCCCCAACTCATGATGTTTTCTATCCACTGAGACAAACTGAGGTCAATGTTAGCAACTGCTTGTGGTTGGGTAAGGTGAGTGAGCGGGAAGTACCATACTGAGTCTTTCTTAATATTAATCTCTGGGAAGTGGGCATAATGCTTTACACTGAAAATCCTGCAGTGAACAAAGGATTGTGCAGATAAACAGTAGCTGAAAAGTTCCATGGAAAATATCATTTGAGATGGGGGTATGGACAAAGAGTGACATTAAACATGGCTTGGAACAACTATCCAGGCAACAGACCACTCAGGCCTCCATACTCCAGCTTAGTCAGAAAATCCAAACTATAGATTGACAGTCACAGAGAGATAGTTCTTCCACTCCACTAGCTGGACCTATGGCCTCCACAAACTAAACAGTTACCTATATGTTTCAGGTTATGCTCAACTGATTTACTTTGACCTTTTCAAGCTGAGGTCACTTTTGAAAAGACATAGGTAAATCAGTGTTTGGAAGTGGAATATGTCTAGGTTATGCTTGCTTTGAAGTTAATTTACATCCAGTGGTAGTGTGATCAAACTATTTCTGTTTTCAGGTCCCCAAGGGTTGATTTAATATAACCTATGCAAATTGTATATTCTTTGTGAACAATATATAATAACTTCAGCAAGATGAACATTGAGTATGTAAACAATGTTCCATTTGTTGATCTTGTTTGCAAATGATAGGCATACAATTTTGTATTAAAGGGAGTGTGCCTACTATTTTGGAATGTCAAAAATATTTTTCATACTGTAAGTAGCTGTTGATTTGATTGTTGTATATGATGAAATTCACATCTGGAGCTCCTGTAGTTGAATTTTCACTTACTGTTTTTGTTTTTTTTTTGCTTCGATATCTATAAAACGATCGCCACTATGGTGATGTTATGTAAAACGGCGCACATAAGACAATACAATTACGGTCACATCATGCAAGATAGAAAGACGAGTTTTGCACAGCACGTTCTTGCCACTGTGAACTTTATTATGTGCAAGTTTCGTAGCTCTAAATTGATATCTTCTTCAAAAAATGGCCATCGGCCATCATCGAAACGGCCACCATCGAAAAACATGATGGCCGTCCAGTTTCTGTTCGGCTGCTGCTATCAGCGTGCACAAGCTGTTTTGTTGAATTGCTATTGGCCGGCGCTAACAATGTGCTAGCAGTTTAATCGATAGTTACAGTGCTTCTAGTAGCGGAAGCCCTCTGGAGTCTACCCGATAACTTTTTGCTCCCAAGCAAATTCCTGGAGTCTTTGAATATCTCAGCAACTAGGGTGAATCTGGAGAAATGAAGTAATGGTTCAATTCAGAAAATTGCGTTCTATAGACCAGTGTCAATAACCCCAACTAAGCGATGTGAGTAGGCACACTCCCTTTAAGTATATCATCAGTATACAATAATTATATTGATGGTGTCATAATCTGGGATATTCATGTGCTTGTTCTTTATTGAATGCATCAACATATGCCCAAATTTACCAAAATCAGTGACAATATAAGCTTTCTGTTGCTCATTCATAGTCATCATTTACCTTGCACTCCAGAAAATCGTTAAGTCATAAAGTCACAAGGCTGCTGCTCCAAACCAACAATGGTAGGCTATTTCACTGTGAATATCACCTAAAATCAACACACTGTCTCATCTGCTTAGCTCTGCTTAGCACAGGTCCTGGTTGCAGAAATCTGTCCATTCAAAAGGTTCAGACTACAAACAAATAAACAATTAAACAAAATAACACTTACTACATAAAACTAGAAACAAAAAAAATAAATGGTATACAATACAATATAATCTGTTAAGCCCAGGCTATACTTTTCCCAGGGCAACATTTTCAGCAAATCATGTGAGTGTTATCCATGTCATCAGGATTTGTGTGACATAGCAAGTTCAGCTGATAGTAAATGCATTGGGTGAGCTACACTGGCACATCATGCAGATCTTGGATGAAAAGTCAAGGAAATTCTGCAGACGTCACAGACGGAACAATGAAAAGTTAAAATTCTGAACTTGTTGTCATGTTTTCCAAGATTGCGTGTTGCAAGGTTTTATCATTTTGTATGATTTTGCGTATTGTAGTCTATAATAGACCTTAACTTGAATAATTTGTTCTGAGTATCGTGGCAGAAGATGAATGAACAAGCATTGGAGCAAATTGTGAGTGTTGAAACTTGAAACTTGTGTTGAAGTTGATAGATATTTATGCAGTGGTTTATCCATTAAAAAATGGAGTGGTTTATCCATTTTTCTTCTGTGATGTGTGACCGGCAGATCCCGGACGTCAAGGAAGTTCTGCAAACACGGAAAACATGCACATGATTTGCTGGACAATCACATATAGTGTAGCCTGGGCTTTAGAGTTAATGACCAATCAAATAGAAAATCAAATTACCAGACCTTTCATGCTATAAGCAGTGTATAACTGCTTTATCATGTCAGTATTGCTGTCAAGTGTCAACCCCAACAGCATGAAGTCTGAAATATTGATGTGTCCATCATTATGGTACTTTACCCTAAATTTGTATTACCTTTTTGCACCAAAATGACAAAATAAAAGTAAGACTAATTAGTCATCCAACAATCATGCCACCCACAGCATAAGATGCAGAAGATGGAAGGGGGGCATGGGCAGGAATGGGCAAAGGGAATAATGGAGGAACTAGGGTAAGCATCTCTAACATGCACACATCAAAACACCAGACTTTCCTTGCTAATTGTAATGGGATTCTTTAGTGTATCAGTATCATCTACAGACTACATCACCCATAGAATGATCAATTAAGTCTGTTTTGATGTGTCCATTAATATGGTTGTTTGTCCGAACTACTGCATTTCATTCCTTTACAAAATAAGGTTAAACCAGCAAAACATATTGACTTCCTTATGACAAGCCTAGCAAAATAACCACAATGACAGTACCTTTAAATGGGTACACAAAGTCCAAACACCTATACAAATGGGAGGCACCAGAACAGGCCTCAGGACAACATGTCTCCTTCAATAATGATAATGTTGATGTCCAAACAATCTTAAGGTTATTGCTTTTATAATTACCTGTAAGTTAGAATACTTGGAGGATAAATTAGCGGTCTTACTTACGGAAACCGGCTCCCTCAACCCACGGTAGATAAAACCTCAACCTATGTTTTTCTGTCCCTCTCTGCGCGAAAATGCGCACGATAATGTGAAGGTCAAATATATCAAATACAACATAGCTTTCGAAACAGCTGCGCCATGAATGAATGCCTAATAAAACACTGCATTATTTTATTGAGGTTAAATAACATTTTACCCTTGATAATATTGCAGCTTTTTCTCAACTTCCTTACATATCGTAGGTCTAACTCCAGGGCTGTGGAGCCTACATAATTTTTAGCAACTTGGCTCCGACTCCGGCCTGACAAAATCGACTCCGACTCCAACTCCGACTCCAGCCTATATCCGTTCTCCAACCGCATACTAAACAATATCTGCAATGCCATCTATTTTTTTCCGTTTGTTTTTATTCATTAAAGGAAATAGTTCACCTTGGAAATTTTTCCCAAACACGATTTGATTATATTTTTTAATGCAATTTCTTTTTATATTGTCAAAAATGGTCTTATATCGCGCCGATTCAGGACAGAAGGCCGTAAATTATTATTGTTTATCAAAACTATATGCATACTAGTTAATTACTATTACTATTTATATTATTATTATTACTATAATTACTAATTGTATATGCATACTCTCTGAGTCAGAGTCCTGAGGCCTGTTCGGCATCTAATAATATTATTGGCTTAAGTGACGTCACACCTTACGTGACGTCATGACACTTTTGAAGACGTCATAGATAGGCCGAATATTATATTCTTCCTTGCATTTGCAATGAAGAAGTGGCCTAAAAAAAACAATTGCAGCAGCCTTTCTATAAGTTTCTGTTTTATGCTTTCTTTATTGTGGCTATCTTGCAATCCCGTTGTGACGCCTGAAATACGTGCTTTTGAATTGTTTATGATAATTGATTTATATATTGTGATCGGGATGGAAGGTAAGCGAAGAGGGATTCCTCAATTCTTTTAAGATTTAAGATTTACACACATTTATTCAACACATTATTTCAAAAACACACAGAGAGACATTTAAAGGAAATAGTTCACCTTGGAAATTTTTATCCAACGCAATTTGATTATATTTTTTAATACAATTTATTTTTATATTGTCAAAAATGGCCTTATATCGCCCCGATTCAGGACAGAAGGCCGTAAATTTGTATTGTTTATAAAAAAAAACTATATGCATACTCTCTGAGTCAGAGTCCTGACGTCACGCGAATGTAAACAATGGTTCAGCCAATCAGATTCGAAGGTAGTCGCGTAAAGATAGACTCGCATTGGAGATGTGCCAACCGGCGGCCGGCGATCGCTTGCTAGCACCAGCTGCAAGCTGATTGGCTGATGGTATAGCCTCCGCCCGGGCTAAAACCAGTACAACATTCTTTCGCCAGCACCGCATTCCTTCGCCAAAAACTCAAATATATTCGGCTGGAGAGTCTTTTCAGTCAAGAAAACTTGCAGATAGGGGTTTCCCAACACGGGCTACAAAACTGCTATCTCAGTTTAAAACTAATGTTGAAGGTGAACTATTTCCTTTAAAGGAAATAGTTCACCTTCAACATTAGTTTTAAACTGAGATAGCAGTTGTGTAGCCCGTGTTGGGAAACCCCTATCTGCAAGTTTTCTTGACTGAAAAGACTCTCCAGCCGAATATATTTGAGTTTTTGGCGAAGGAATGCGGTGCTGGCGAAAGAATGTTGTACTGGTTTTAGCCCGGGCAGAGGCTATACCATCAGCCAATCAGCTTGCAGCTGGTGCTAGCAAGCGATCGCCGGCCGCCGGTTGGCACATCTCCAATGCGAGTCTATCTTTACGCGACTACTTTCGAATCTGATTGGCTGAACCATTGTTTACATTCGCGTGACGTCAGGATTCTGACTCAGAGAGTATGCATATAGTTTTGATAAACAATACAAATTTACGGCCTTCTGTCCTGAATCGGCGCGATATAAGGCCATTTTTGACAATATAAAAAGAAATTGTGTTAAAAATATAATCAAATCGTGTTGGGTAAACAATTTCCAAGGTGAACTATTTCCTTTAAGTTGGTCCACATATTGCAGCTCATATCATGGCATGGCCTTTGAAGTTTGATTTAATCAACAATTCTTGCATGGAAGACCAAGACAGTATCAATGATGACGTTGTCATGAATCACGTCAACTAAGATCGTGATCATCAGCCGATGAGGTGAGTTGCTTCATCTTCATCTTCTCAAAATCCACCAGTTTCCGCGATATGTGCCCGCTTATTTTGTTGCCGGCGTCAATGTCGTCGAAATTGTATTCCAAAATCGGGCACATCCAGCATTTGTTGGCTTAGGCAATCTGAGGAGCATGGCGGGAGATGACGTCATAGTTTCTGACGTCATTCGCCAGTTAGCCTCCGCCCAGGCTCAGTGCGCCTTACTGCGCATGCACAGTCGAATACTCTTAGAAGCCGAACAGGCCTTATAGCTATAGGCTGGACTACGGGGTGGGCGAGAACAACTCCCCTCCCACCCACCCCCCCCCCCCAAAAAAAAAGAGAAAAAAAAAGAAAAGCGAATAAAAAAATGGTTCAGCCAATCAGATTCGAAAGTAGTCGTGTAAGGATAGACTCGCATTAGAGATGTGTCAACCAGCGGCAGGGCCGGCGCCACAGGGCGGGGGGGGGGGACAGGGGGGGGGGGGGCAGGAGGGGCAGCTGCCCCTCCAACCGCCAGCTGGGCCGTTTTCGGCCAGCCTGGCGGGCGGACGAGCTGAATGTTCTCTTAGACTGTCTCGGGGCGCGATGAAGCAGCGAAAGCTCAACTCTGCGGCAGTCTGCCAAGTGCCATGTCCATCAGGAGACGCGCGAGGTTCCTGATCGGGATATGGCGCGCGAATATACGTCCCTGGACGGTGCTCGTCGTTCCACCTTCGGAACGTTTTGATGTCATCTGAGATCAGGCACATAGCCAAGGGGGCGGCGGGTGCGCCCCCCCCCCCCCCTGGAGGCCAGGAGGGCCCTTTTCGGTGCGCTGCGCACATCGAAAAGGGCCGACGAGACCTCGCGAAGCGCGATATCATGGGCTCTTTACCACGCGAGGCGTGGTCTTTAGAGAGTTTAGAGCACTTCAGAGGCCCTTTAGGGCCACCAGGGCCCTCTCTGAAAGACCAGAGGGCCCCTTGTACGTTCAAAAGAGCCCTGTGCATGTCAAAGGGGCCCCTGTCCAGACCGAAAGGGCCCCTGAGCGGGTCAGAGGGCCCCCTGAACACGTCGAATGGGCCCCCTAGATAGCACAGAAGGGCCCCTGGGCAGGTCGAGAGGCCCCTGAGCATGTCGGCAGGACGAAAAAGCAGCCAGCGCAGTTCATTGCTAGGTCATAAGGGCCCCTGAGCAGGTTGGAGTGCTCCTGGACAGACCAGAGGGCCCCTGGGAAGTTAAAAGGGCCCCTGTACAGGTCAGAGGGGCCCCTGGCCAGACTGAAAGGGCCTCTAGGTGGGTCAGAAGGGCCCCTGAACATGCCGGATGAGTTCCTAACCATACTGGAGGGGCCCCTGGCAGGCACGTAGCCAAGGGGGGCGGCGGGTGCAGCCGCCCCCTCCCCCTGTAGGCCAGGGGGAGTTTTTTTAATTTCTTCTTCTTCTTTTTCGGGGCGCGAGGGCCCTTTTCGGTGCGCGCAGCGCGCCGAAAAGGGCCGACGAGACCGCGCGAAGCGCGGTATCATGGGCTCTTTACCACGCGAAGCGTGGTCTTTAGAGAGTTTAGAGCACTTCAGAGGCCCTTTAGGGCCACCAGGGCCTTCTCTGAAAGACCAGAGGGCCCCTTGGACGTTCAAAAGAGCCCTGTGCATGGCAGAGGGGCCCCGACCAGACAGAAGGGCCCCTGAACTGGTCAGAGGGCCCCTGAACACGTCGAATGGGCCCCTAGCCTGCACAGAGGGGCCCTTGGGCAGGTCGAGAGACCCCTGAGTATGTCGGCAGGGCGACAAAGCGGTCAGCGCAGTCCCTTACCAGGTGATAAGGGCCGCTGAGCAGGTTGGGGGTCCCTAAACAGATCAGAGGGCCCCTGGGAAGTTACAAGGGCCCCTGTGCAGGTCAGAGGGGCCCCTGACCAGACCGAAAGGGCCCCTAGGTGGGTCAGAAGGGCCCCTGACCATGCCGAATGGGTCCCTAGTCAGCACGGAGGGGCCCCAGGGCAGGTCGGAGGGCCATCGGAGCATGTCGCAAGGCGACAAAGCAGCCAGCGCAGTCCCTTGCCAGGTCGGAAGGGCCCCTTAGAAGGCTGGGGGCACCTGGAGAGACCAGAGGGCTCCTGGAAAGTTCAAAGGGCCCCTGTGCAGATCGGAGGGGCCCCTGACCAGACCGAAAGGACCTCGGGCTGGTAAGAAGGGCCCCCTGAACGTGCTGAATTGGCCCATAGCCAGCACGGAGGGGCCCCAAGACAGGTCGGACGGCCCCTTGAACATGTTGGCAGGGCGACAAAGCAGCCACCGCAATTAGACCAGAAGAGTCGCTGGGCAGATCGGAGTGGCTCCTGGGCAAGTCAGAGGGGCCCCTGGCTAGACCGAAAGGGTCCCTGGGCCGGTCGGAAGGGCCCTTGAACATGCCAGATGAGTTCTTAGCCAGACTGGAGGGGCCCCTGGGCAGGTCGGAGGGGCCCCTGAACATGTCGGCAGGGTGACAAAGCAGCCAGTGCAGTCCCTGGCCAGGTCGGAAGGACCTCTGGACAGGCCGAATGACCCCTTGACATACAAGAGGGGCTTCTTGGAAGGTCAGAGGAGTCCCTGGTCAGACCGGAAGGACCAAAAGCACGTAGAGATCCCAGATGAAGATTAAATACAAAGAGGACTTACTCCACAATAAAAAATATTAAAAGCGGAGCTTTCGGGTATATTGTAACACCCTTCGTCAGGGTGTTACAATATATCCGAAAGCTCCGCTTTTAATTTGTATTGTAGAGTAAGCCCTCTTTGTATTTTATATATATCACCCACTCCACATCATGTCTTTTCGCTTCGCGGATCCCAGATGAGTCCCTGAACACGAACAGGTCAGAAGGGCGTTGGAAAGGTCGGAGGGGCCCTAGCGATCTGAAGAGACCCTGGGCCTTTCAACAGTAAGAATGCAGTTGTCCAGGGAATAAAACTCAAAACTTTCGCGCCGCTTCGAGGCGCAATTGAACCAAAGTCAATTATATGCGGGTTAGAAAAAAACGGCCCGTTTCTCGGCGCAGTTATGTGTTATGTTGCTACTTTCCTATATAATTGGGCAAAATAGTTCACTTTAGCACTTTTTACCGCACTTTTAAACGCACAATATAGCATTTTTAGAGGCCCGCACCATACGCAATGTGACGCATTGATGATAAATCATATCCAGGGCATTAGACTCAAAATTTTCGCGCCGCTCCGCGGCGCAGTTTGTTCCAGGTCCTGAGCTTAAAAATATTCCAAGTTGGTATAGCTGATTCCAAATTGGTGCCGCTGGTTCCAATGTTTATATGGCAGTTTGCTAACTCCAGCTCCTAAAAGTTGGCATGGCCCATACCATTCCTGTCATACTGCATTTTTCATCCTAGTAACATGCCTTTTCATCCGTTTTGTTTGGCCCTTTCGACGCTTGGAAAGGGGTCCTTTCAACGCTCGGGAAGGGGTCCTTTCGAGGCGCCCCCCCCCCTGGACGAAAAATCCTGGCTATGTGCCTGTCGGAGATGATAGCACCGATAGAAAATGTGATGCCTAGTAAATTCTTTCTGGTAACTAGTGAACATACTTCGTACATGTCGCAAGAAATGGAAAAAAAGTTATGGTTGATAACTTAGTCACATTGAGCAAAAACTGGAACTGTGTGACGCCAAAATGCCACTTGAAAATACAAGCTGTGACACTACTTAAAGTGTTCAAGTTTCATCATAAATAAATGGTAATTCGTGCGGGGACGAGAAAGACGGAAATGGTATAAAATATATATTACATTATATTGCAGGTTGGGTGGGCCCTTTTTTCTGGAAAAGCTGCCCCCCCCCCCCCAACCGAAAATATGTGGCGCCGGCCCTGAGTCCAGCGGCAGGTGGTTCGCTTGTTAGCACCAGCTGCAAGCTGATTGGCTGATGGTATAGCGCCGGCCAGTCTGGGTCCAGTGTCATTCGATGGGTCCTGCGGTGTGGTTTGTGTCTTGCGGCCAGGTTGTGATCGTTTGTGTACGTGCATGTGTTCTTTGCGTCTTAAATGGGTGCGTGTGTGTGTGTGGGGTCGTTAGATGTTTGGTTCAATAGCTATTAGTATTAATCATCCAGTTAGTTATGACAGGTTCACTTCACCTTAAGTTGTTTCTGTTCTGGTTGTTGATTAATTGTCAGCCCAATAGCGTTGAGTTCACTGTTATTTTATTGTGTTGTACTGTTACCTCGCAAGTGTACTTCTTTATCTGATTCCCAGCCTCATGCCTGACTGTTAACCCTACATTACTGAGGTTCATGCTGTTATATGTAATCACATTGCCGCACTTAGTTACTGACTTACCTACTTTTTGATGGTTTTATTTCCTGAATTGTACTTTATACGATTCCCATGGTTTGCGCCGCGGTTACACTTTGTTTACATATGTTGGAACATGTATGTTGTATTGAGTAATTGTTTCGTTGTCGCTCGCCGCCGCCACCAAACACTCATTCGATGCTTCTTTTTTCAGCCACCAGCACCTCTTCGGGCATGTCCGTCCACCCAGACTTCTTCCCTTCGAAATCTTGGACCACCCTCCGTCCGCCGCTGCCGCCTGGGAGAGCCGCTTTGCCACCCGAAAACGCATCATCGGATAGAACCACGCGACCCCACCCGGGAAGGTATCGGACTCTCCCAGCTGCTCGCAGGTGCTATCAACTCACGCTGTTCCCACCAAACGCACAGGCACATGCACATAATTATCACTTACATCACATCCGTACCTTACCCACAATGTCAAACAGACTATGGACTAGACTTGGGACATTTTTGGACATACAAATCGTGCTAATAGTCAGTGGCGTAGAGACAAACCCAGGACCACGACTACAACCACATTCACAACAAAACCTCACCATTGCACACGTTAACATCAACAGCATTACTGCCGGAAACAAAACTGATGAGCTCCAACAATTTGTTGAAACCAACGACATCAAAATACTAGCACTGTCAGAAACTAAATTAGACAACACAATTCCACATAGTCAATATGAATTAGACGGTTTCCATACACCACTAACACGGCATAGAAACAGAAACGGGGGAGGAGTAGCTATTTACATACACACTTCGCTGCCATTTCAGAGACTTAACCCATTAGAAGTTGGCGACGAAGAATGGATATGGGTCCAAATTAAATCGCGAAATTTTACTCTACTAGTATGCTGCACTTACCTTCCACCAAATTTAACAACCGAAAGACTGCAACTTTTCACAGATCACTTCACCGAATCAGTATGCCAAGCACAAAGCTACAATCCCACGGCCACACTTGTGTTAGGTGACTTTAACGCTGGAAACATTTATATTGATCACCAAATTTACCGACACAACGGCATCACAACTTTCGACCGAACACTTCAAGACACTGCAGAGGCGTTAGATCTGCAACAGTTAATCAGACAACCAACCAGAATCAGCAACACTAGCCAAAACCTACGCGATCTTATTTTAATAAACAACAGTAACTTAATCACTGATAGCGGCACTCTTTCATCATTCTCCCACCTTGATCACTTTCCAATATACGTGACAGTTCGACTAACACCGCCTCCTGAAAACGCAGAACCAACGCATACATATGCTTGGGACTATTCAAAATTAAACGCCCCTTTACTCACCACTCTTCTGCAAAACACTGACTGGGCACGTATTTTGAACAATGATTTAGATACAGCGACAGACCTATTTATATCTGCTATACACGACGCCGCAGCTGCCTCGATTCCAATTAAACGCAAAACTAATCAATCAAAGCAAAAACCTTGGATCACTTCTGAATTAAAGCGAAACATTCGAAAACGCGACAGATTATTCAAAATTGCAAAGCAAACTCAGTGTGATTTTAATTGGAATAGATGGATACCAAAGAAACCTAGTCACATCCATCAACAGACGACTAAAAGACGAATATGTACAATACCAAATACACAAATTAGTCGCACAAAAACAAAACTCCTACAAATACCATCAAACATTACGCACCATCACAGAACGTACACGAGACGATACCATCCCACCTCTCCAATCAGACAACGGCGACATCATTACTGACAACGACGAAAAGGCGACTCTATTAAACGACCACTTTGCTGCTCAATCTACCCTTACTATTCCGGAGACTCACAAACCCACACCAAACAAAGCTCATACACTACCATTGCCCTCACTTGAAAATATTGTCACATCCGAGCAAGAAGTTCTCCGCATTCTCAACTCCCTGGACCCAAACAAGTCAACCGGCCCAGATGGAATACCAGTAAAATTGCTTAAACTGATGGCACTTTTGATCTCTAAACCATTAGCAAAATTATTCAACAAGTCCCTAGAGTCAGGAAAATTTCCAAGTAGATTTAAAGAAGCACACGTAAAACCAATATTCAAGAACAAAGGTTCTCCATCGGATTGTACTTGCTATCGACCAATTAGTATTCTTTCGGCCCTTTCCAAAGTCTTTGAAAAAATAGTATATAGAAAGGTTTATTGTCATTTTACTGAACATTCTCTTCTCTCTGACAAACAAAGTGGATACAGACAGCGCCATAGCACTCAGCAACAACTACTATATTTGACTCACAACCTATACAAATCTCTTGACTCAGGACGTGACTTCACTGCTATATATCTCGACATTTCCAAATATTTTGACAAAATGTGGCATCAGGGTCTACTATACAAGTGTAACCACGACTTTGGAATCACTGGACGACTGTTGGACTGGTTGACATCATACTTGGAAGACAGACGACAGCGAGTACGAATACGGGACACCTTTTCGACGACTCAGATCATAAACGCTGGCTGTCCGCAGGGCTCTGTACTGGGACCATTACTTGCACTCATATATCTAGACGGACTCTCAAACAAGACTAAAAATGACATTCTTTTCTTTGCTGACGACACATCACTCTACGCCTCACATACAACGGCAGACTTACTAGCGACTCAACAATCATTACAGCACGACCTCGACGAAATATACAAGTACGGTAGAGAATGGGCTATTACATTTAACATCGAAAAAACAATTCAGCAGACATTCTCATACAAACAAGATAATTCATCGCCGACACTGACATTCGGAGGTGATCCAGTGCCAATTCATGACGATCACACGCACCTTGGCATGACTTTCTCCAAAGACCTCCGCTTTCACCAACACATAAACACAATATGCCGCAAAATAAACAAAACGCTCAGTCCTCTGTATAGCATTGCAAAACACATACCAAGACCAATTCTAGATCAAATATACAAAGTATACATTAGGCCTCATTTCGAATACTGCGGCGCCATCTATGACAGACACATAACAATACAAGATGCGACCAGACTCGAGACATTACAAAACAGAGCTGCAAGACTGGTTACCGGGGGTTATTCAGGACGCCTTCCGACAAACTACGGACAGAACTGGGATGGGACAGACTAACAGCGAGACGACGTTTACACAGACTGACGCTCTATCACAAACTGAACGACCCAGGACAACGTTGCCCAAACTACATCACAGCAATCATGCCAAACACTCGAGCTCAAGACACCAACAGACAACTCAGAAATGCTAACATGCACACTAAAACCACCAGCCGCACATCATCATACCACAAGTCATTTTCCCCACAACTTGCACACAATGGAACGAACTGCCCAGCACAACACAACATCTTACACACTCCGCTTTCAAACAGCAGCTCAGCGAGCACCTGGGAGCGTCTGATCCACCCATTTACTTTACTGTTGGATCAAAAAAGGGTAATATTTTGCACGCGAGACTAAGAATGGATATGACTTATTTGAATTCTCATTTATTTAGTATTCAGAAAGCAACAACGCCCTCTTGTCAATGCGGACATCGCAATGAAACTATTAGTCATTTCGTCCTTTCATGTCAAAATCATACGGAGCAGAGAGACATTTTGTTCAACAGCATCTCCCAAATATTACTTCCTGACTTTATAAATAAATCACCCAAGGACCAACTACAAATTCTCGGCGGCGGTCGGTCGGTGGCCTTGCATTTCCAAAATTTCTTGCTAAATTCGAAACGATTTGCTGATCTTCCTTAATTTTGTTCAGCAATCACCACCCTAAATGGACGCGACGTGCCCGGAGGTGAGTGTGGGGGCTTCGACCTACACCAGAGCGAGCTGTGCCGTGACGGCGGTCGCAGTTAACCATTTATCCTTCTTTTCAGACAGGGTGCCTTGATTTAAGCTTTTTGCTTTTGCACCTTTCTGATTTACTTTCATATTTTGTTTAATTTATGTTTAATAAACTTGGTGATGATGATGATGATGCCCGGGCTAGATCCAGCACCACATTCTTTCGCCATCACCGCATTCCTTCGCCAGAACATCAAACATATTCGGCTGGAGAGTCTTTTCAGTCAAGAGAACTGACAGATAGTGGTTTCCCAACACGGTCTACAAAACTGCTATCTCAGTTTAAAACTAATGTTGAAGGTGAACTATTTCCTTTAAAGGGAGTGTGCCTACTGTTTTGGAATGTCAAAAATATTCTTCATACGGTAAGTAAAAGTAGCTATTGGTTTGATTGTTGTATATGCTGAAATTCACATCTGGAGCCCCTTTAGTTGAATTTTCACTTATATTGGATTTTTTCTTATTTTTTGTTTCGATATCTATAAAACGATCGTCACTATGGTGTTGTTATGTAAAACGGCGCACATAAGACAATACAATGACGGTCACATCATGCAAGATAGAAAGACAAGTTTTGCACTGCACGTTCTTGCCACTGTGAACTTTATTATGTGCAAGTTTCGTTGCTCTAAATTTATATCTTCTTAAAAAAATGGCCATCGGCCATCATCGAAACGGCCATCATCGAAAAACATGATGGCCGTCCAGTTTCTGTTTGGCTGCTGCTGTCAGCGTGCACGATAGAGCTGTTTTGTTGAATTGCTATTGGCCGGCGCTAGCAATATGCTAGCAGTTTAATCGATAGTTGCAGTGCTTCTAGTAGCGGAAGCCCTCTGGAGTCTACCCGATAACTTTTTGCTCCCAGCAAGTTCCTGGATTCTTTGGAATATCTGAGCAACCAGGGCGAATCTGGAGAAACGAAGTCATGGGTCAATTCATAAAATTATGTTCTACTATAGACCAGTGTCATATAACCCCAAATAAGCGATGTGAGTAGGTACACTCCCTTTAACCCTCGCCAGTGCAGGGGGGGGATGCCACCACCCCCCTCGGGTTTTCGGGAATAACTCGCGTACATATCAACCGATTGCGATGAACCTTTCAGTACTCTACTTGTGAACAATTTGACACATATTCTTAAATTTTTAAGTTGTAGTTCATATGTTGTAGGTGACCTTTGACCGGGGGCGGTGCTGGGCCCTTGAGACTAGGTAGGCAAGGCAGCAGTGGCGGCGCCAGGGGTCAAACGTAGGTGTGGCAGTCAGGAGGGAGGGGGGGTGCGCTGTTTCGTGATTTTGTTAATTGTTTAAAGTAGGTTTTCAAATATATGCAGATCACCACGATTAATACTTCACCGCTACAAACAGCCTGTTTATATTATATGCTGTCATCAGCTTGGTATTGATTTTAAAATAGGCAAAACACGGAAATTGTGCACGTAAGGCTTTCGATTCGACGTCTAATTCTGCAGGTTGACAATAATTGTGCGACTGTATGTTTAGAATAGGACTCAGAGCCTACACATAATATCATGAATTATATCGAAGAACACGGCTCAGAAAAAATGCATCGAAATATATGTCCGTGAAGTTAGCCAACAGCCAACAAAACGGAAATTTGCAACGGCCGAATTTTTCGCCTAAAATACGCATGTAGGTCAAGTCGCATACGAAGGTCACGAATCTGATGTTATTTTTCATGCCAAGGTCATAGGTCAAGGTCAAATGCGTAAAGAATGTTGTGTACCCTTATGTACCATTTTACGGACAAACCGTACACCACACGGCCTCGCAATGGCCACCATTCGAAAGAGTGGCACAAAATGAAGGTGGGGTTTTTCTCGGAATTTCGATTTAGGTCACCCAAGGTCACCCATCAAGGTCAAACTATCAAAATCAACCAAAATCGACATTATGTACCTTTTTACGGACAAACGGTACACCGCACGGCCTCGCAATGGCCACCATTCGAAAGAGCGCCCCAAAATGAAGGTGGGGTTTTCCTCAGAATTTCTATTAAGGTCACCCAAGGTCACCCATCAAGGTCAAACTATCAAAATCAACCAAAATCGACTCTATGTACCTTTTTGCGGACAAACGGTGCTTTGCACGTCTTTTTTAATGACACCATTCGAAAGAGCGCCTCAACATGAATGTGGGGTTTCTTCGGAATTTCCATTTAGGTCACCCAAGGTCACCCATAAAGGTCAAACTATCAAAATCAATCAAAATCGACTTTATGTACCTTTTTACGGACACACGGTGCTTTGCACGGCTTTTTAAATGGCACCATTCGAAAGAACGCCTCAGAATGAAGATGGGACTTTCCTCGGAATTTCGATTAAGGTCACCCAAGGTCACCCATCAAGGTCAAACTATCAAAATCAACCAAAATCGACCTTATGTACCTTTTTACGGACAAACGGTGCTTTGCACGTGTTTTTAAATGACACCATTCGAAAGAGCGCCTCAAAATGAAGGTGGGGTTTTCCTCGGAATTTCGATTTAGGTCACCCAAGGTCACCCATAAAGGTCAAACTATCAAAATCAATCAAAATCGACTTTATGTACCTTTTTACGGACAAACGGTGCTTTGCACGGCTTTTTAAATGGCACCATTCGAAAGAGCGCCTAAAAATGAAGGTGGGGTTTTCCTCGGAATTTCGATTAAGGTCACCCAAGGTCACCCATCAAGGTCAAACTATCAAAATCAACCAAACTCGACCTTATGTACCTTTTTACGGACAAACGGTGCTTTGCACGTTTTTTTAAATGACACCATTCGAAAGACCGCCTCAAAATGAAGGTGGGTTTTTCCTCGGAATTTCGATTTAGGTCACCCAAGGTCACCCATAAAGGTCAAACTATCAAAATCAATCAAAATCTACTTTATGTACCTTTTTACGGACAAACGGTGTTTTGCACGGCTTTTTAAATGACACCATTCGAAAGAGCACCTCAAAATGAAGATGGGTTATTCCTCGGAATCTAGATTAAGGTCACCCAAGGTCACCCATCAAAGTCAAACTATCAAAATCAACCAAAATCGACCTTATGTACCTTTTTACGGACAAACGGTGCTTTGCACGTTTTTTTTTAAATGACACCATTCGAAAGAGCACCTCAAAATGAAGGTAGGGTTTTCCTCTGAATTTCGATTTAGGTCACCCAAGGTCACCCATCAAGGTCAAACTATCAAAATCAATCAAAATCGACTTTATGTACCTTTTTACGGACAAACGGTACACCGCACGGCCTCGCAATGGCCACCATTCGAAAGAGCGGCACAAAATGAAGGTGGGGTTTTCCTCGGAATTTCGATTTAGGTCACCCAAGGTCACCCATCAAGGTCAAACTATCAAAATCAACCAAAATCGACATTATGTACCTTTTTACGGACAAACGGTACATCGCACGGCCTCGCAATGGCCACCATTCGAAAGAGCGCCCCAAAATGAAGGTAGGATTTTCCTCGGAATTTCTATTAAGGTCACCCAAGGTCACCCATCAAGGTCAAACTATCAAAATCAACCAAAATCGACTCTATGTACCTTTTTGCGGACAAACAGTGCTTTGCACGTCTTTTTTAATGACACCATTCGAAAGAGCGGCCCAACATGAATGTCGGCTTTCTTCGGAATTTCCATTTAGGTCACCCAAGGTCACCCATAAAGGTCAAACTATCAAAATCAATCAAAATCGACTTTATGTACCTTTTTACGGACACACGGTGCTTTGCACGGCTTTTTAAATGGCACCATTCGAAAGAACGCCTCAAAATGAAGATGGGGCCTTCCTCGGAATTTCGATTAAGGTCACCCAAGGTCACCCATCAAGGTCAAACTATCAAAATCAACCAAAATTGACATTATGTACCTTTTTACGGACAAACGGTACACCGCACGGCCTCGCAATGGCCACCATTCGAAAGAGCGCCCCAAAATGAAGGTAGGATTTTCCTCGGAATTTCTATTAAGATCACCCAAGGTCACCCATCAAGGTCAAACTATCAAAATCAACCAAAATCGACTCTATGTACCTTTTTGCGGACAAACGGTGCTTTGCACGTCTTTTTTAATGACACCATTCGAAAGAGCGCCTCAACATGAATGTGGCATTTCTTCGGAATTTCCATTTAGGTCACCCAAGGTCACCCATAAAAGTCAACTATCAAAATCAATCAAAATCGACTTTATGTACCTTTTTACGGACACACGGTGATTTGCACGGCTTTTTAAATGGCACCATTCGAAAGAACGCCTCAAAATGAAGATGGGGCTTTCCTCGAAATTTCGATTAAGGTCACTCAAGGTCACCCATCAAGGTCAAACTATCAAAATCAACCAAAATCGACCTTATGTAACTTTTTACGGACAAACGGTGCTTTGCACGTGTTTTTAAATGACACCATTCGAAAGAGCGCCTCAAAATGAAGGTGGGGTTTTTCTCGGAATTTCGATTTAGGTCACCCAAGGTCACCCATAAATGTCAAACTATCAAAATCAATCAAAATCGACTTTATGTACCTTTTTACGAACAAACGGTGTTTTGCACGGCTTTTTAAATGGCACCATTCGAAAGAGCGCCTAAAAATGAAGGTGGGGTTTTCCTCGGAATTTCGATTAAGGTCACCCAAGCTCACCCATCAAGGTCAAACTATCAAAATCAACCAAACTCGACCTTATGTACCTTTTTACGGACAAACGGTGCTTTGCACGTTTTTTTTAAATGACACCATTCGAAAGAGCGCCTCAAAATGAAGGTGGGGTTTTCCTCGGAATTTCGATTTAGGTCACCCAAGGTCACCCATAAAGGTCAAACTATCAAAATCAATCAAAATCTGCTTTATGTACCTTTTTACGGACAAACGGTGCTTTGCACGGCTTTTTAAATGGCACCATTCGAAAGAGCGCCTCAAAATGAAGATGGGCTATTCCTCGGAATTTCGATTAAGGTCACCCAAGGTCACCCATCAAGGTCAAACTATCAAAATCAACCAAAATCGACCTTAGGTACCTTTTTACGGACAAACGGTGCTTTGCACGTTTTAAAAAAAAATGACACCATTCGAAAGGGCGCCTCAAAATGAAGGTGGGGTTTTCCTCGGAATTTCGATTTAGGTCACCCAAGGTCACCCATAAAGGTCAAACTATCAAAATCAATCAAAATCGACTTCATGTACCTTTCTACGGACAAACGGTGCTTAGCACGGCTTTTTAAATGGCACCATTCGAAAGAGCGTCTCAAAATAAAGGTGGGGTTCTCCTCGGAATTTCTATTTATGTCACCCAAGGTCACCCATAAAGGTCAAACTATCAAAATCAATTAAAATCGACTTTATGTACCTTTTTACGGACAAACGGTGCTTTGCACGGATTTTTCAATGACACCATTCGAAAGAGCGCCTCAAAATGAAGGTGGGGTTTTCCTCAGAATTTCGATTTAGGTCACCCAAGGTCACCCATAAAGGTCAAACTATCAAAATCAATCAAAATCGAAATAATGTACCTTTTTACGGACAAACGGTGCTTTGCACGGCTTTTTAAATGGCACCATTCGAAAGAGCGGCTAAAAATGAAGGTGGGGTTTTCCTTGGAATTTCGATTAAGGTCACCCAAGGTCACCCATGAAGGTCAAACTATCAAAATCAACCAAAACCGACCTTATGTACATTTTTACGGACAAACGGTGCTTTGCACGTTTTTTTTAATGACACCATTCGAAAGAGCGCCTCAAAATGAAGGTGGGGTTTTCCTCGGAATTTCGATGTAAGTCACCCAAGGTCATTCATCAAGGTCAAACTATCAAAATCAATCAAAGTCGACCTTATGTACCCTTTTACGGACAAACGGTGCTTTGCACGGTTTTTTATATTGCACCATTCGAAAGAGCGCCTCAAAATGAAGGTGGAGTTTTCCTCGGAATTTCGATTCAGGTCATCTAAAGTCACCCATCAAGATCAAACTATCAAAATCAACCAAAATCGACCTTATGTACCTTTTTACGAACAAACGGTGCTTTGCACGGTTTTTTAAATGGCACCATTCGAAAGAGCGCCTCGAAATGAAGGTGGGGTTTTCCTCTGAATTTCGATTTAGGTCACCCAAGGTCACCCATCAAGGTCACACTATCAAAATCAATCAAAATCGATCTTATGTACCTTTTACGAATGAACGGTGCACCGTACGGCCTCGCAATTGCCACCATTCGAAACAGCGGCTCAAAATGAGGGAGAGGTTTTACTCGGAATTTCGATTTAGGTCACCCAAGGTCGCCCATCAAGGTCAAACTATCAAAATCAATCAAAATCGACCTTAGGTACCCTTTTACGGACAAACGGTGCTCTACACGGTTTTTTAAATGGCACCATTCGAAAGAGCGCCTCAAAATGAAGGTGGAGTTTTCCTCGGAATTTCTATTAAGGTCACCCAAGGTCACCCATCAAGGTCAAACAATTAAAATCAATCAAAATCGACCTTATGTACCTTTTTACGGACAAACGGTGCTTTGCACGTTTTTTTAAATGGCACCATTCGAAAGAGCGCATCAAAATGAAGGTGGGGATTCCTTTTGAATTTCAATTAAGGTCACCAATCAAGATCAAACCATCATACACTGATATGAATCGGCCTTAGTTGCTTCTGCGGTTGTAAGAATAATGTTTTATCTTTATGGTGACCTAAATCGAAATTCCGAGGAAAGCCGCACCTTCATTTTGAGGCGCTCTTTCGAATGGTGTCATTGAAAAAAACGTGCAAAGCACCGTTTGTCCGTAAAAAGGTACATAAGGTCGATTTTGATTGATTTCGATAGTTTGACCTTTATGGGTGACCTTGGGTGACCTAAATCGAAATTCCGCGGGAAACCCCACCTTCATTTTGAGGCGCTCTTTCGAATGGTGTCATTAAAAAAACGAGCAAAGCACCGTTTGTCCGTAAAAAGGTACATAATGTCGATTTTGGTTGATTTTGATAGTTTGACCTTTATGGGTGACCTTGGGTGACCTAAATCGAAATTCCGCGGGAAACCGCACCTTCATTTTGAGGTGCTCTTTCGAATGGTGTCATTTAAAAAAAAACGTGCAAAGCACCGTTTGTCCGTAAAAAGGTGCATAAGGTCGATTTTGGTTGATTTTGATAGTTTAACCTTGATGGGTGACCTTGGGTGACCTTAATCGAAATTCGGAGGAAAAACCCACCTTCATTTTGAGGCGCTCTTTCGAATGGTGCCATTTAAAAAGCCGTGCAAAGCATCGTTTGTCCGTAAAAAGGTACATAAAGTCGATTTTGATTGATTTTGATGGTTTGACCTTTATGGGTGACCTTGGGTGACCTAAATCGAAATTCCGAGGAAAACCCCACCTTCATTTTGAGGCGCTCTTTCGAATGGTGTCATTTAAAAAAAACGTGCAAAGCACCGTTTGTCCGTAAAAAGGTACATAAGGTCGATTTTGGTTGATTTTGATAGTTTGACCTTGATGGGTGACCTTGGGTGACCTTAATCGAAATTCCGAGGAAAACTCCACCTTCATTTTGAGGCGCTCTTTCGAATAGTGCCATTTAAAAAGCCGTGCAAAGCACTGTTTATCCGTAAAAAGGTACATAAAGTCGATTTTGATTGATTTTGATAGTTTGACCTTTATGGTTGACCTTGGTTGACCTAAATCAAAATTCCGAGGAAAACCCCACCTTCATTTTGAGGCGCTCTTTCGAATGGTGTCATTTAAAAAAACGTGCAAAGCATCGTTTGTCCGTAAAAAGGTACATAAGGTCGATTTTGGTTGATTTTGATAGTTTGACCTTGATGGGTGACCTTGGGTGACCTTAATCGAAATTCCGAGGAAAACCCCACCTTCATTTTGAGGCTCTCTTTCGAATGGTGCCATTTAAAAAGCCGTGCAAAGCACCGTTTGTCCGTAAAAAGGCACATAATGTCGATTTTGATTGGTTTTGATAGTTTTACCTTTATGGGTGACTTTGGATGACCTAAATCGAAATTCCGAGGAAAACCACCACCTTCATTTTGAGGCGCTCTTTCGAATGGTGTCATTTAAAAAAACGTGCAAAGCACCGTTTGTCCGTAAAAAGGTACATAAGGTCGATTTTGGTCGATTTTGATAGTTAAACCTTGATGGGTGACCTTGGGTGACCTTAATCGAAATCCCGAGGAAAACCCCACCTTCATTTTGAGGCGCTCTTTCGAATGGTGCCATTTAAAAAGCCGTGCAAAGCACCGTTTGTCCGTAAGAAGGTACATAAGGTCGATTTTGGTTGATTTTGATAGTTTGACCTTGATGAGTGACCTTGGGTGACCTTAATCGAAATTCCTAGGAAAACTCCACCTTCATTTTGAGGCGCTCTTTCGAATGGTGCCATTTAAAAAGCCGTGCAAAGCACCGTTTGTCCGTAAAAAGGTACATAAAGTCGATTTTGATTGATTTTGATAGTTTGACCTTTATGGGTGACCTTGGGTGACCTAAATCGAAATTCCGAGGAAAACCCCACCTTCATTTTGAGGCGCTCTTTCGAATGGTGTCATTTTAAAAAACGTGCAAAGCATCGTTTGTCCGTAAAAAGGTACATAAGGTCGATTTTGGTTGATTTTGATAGTTTGACCTTGATGGGTGACCTTGGGTGATCTTAATCGAAATCCCGAGGAAAACCCCACCTTCATTTTGAGGCGCTCTTTCGAATGGTGTCATTTAAAAAGCCGTGCAAAGGACCGTTTGTCCGTAAAAAGGTACATAAAGTCGAGTTTTATTGATTTTGATAGTTTGACCTTTATGGGTGACCTTGGGTGACCTAAATCGAAATTCCGAGGAAAACCCCACCTTCATGTTGTGCCGCTCTTTCGAATGGTGGCCATTGCGAGGCCGTGCCGTGTACCGTTTGTCCGTAAAAAGGTACATAAGGTCGATTTTGGTTGATTTTGATAGTTTGACCTTGATGGGTGACCTTGGGTGACCTAAATCGAAATTTCGAGGAAAACCCCACCTTCATATTGTGCCTCTCTTTCGAATGGTGGCCATTGCGAGGCCGTGCCGTGTACCGTTTGTCCGTAAAAAGGTGCATAAGGGTACACAACCTTCTTTACGCATTTGACCTTGACCTATGACCTTGGCATTACAAATAACATCAGATTCGTGACCCTCGTATGCGGCTTGACCTACATGCGTATTTTAGGCGAAAAATTCGGCCGTTGCAAATCTCCGTTTTGTTGGCTGTTGGCTAACTTCACGGACATTCGAAATATAATGTCCTATTTGTAATATAAGTCTGGACGACCCGCGAATCTCCTTCCAGACAGGGGCTCCGCCACAGGGGGGACGGGGGGGACGTGTCCCCCTAGCATTTTCGGATTTTAACATTACGCCTATGGGCGTTGCATGGAAAGAATCGACTTCAGAATGCCCTGCCCCCCCCCCCCCCCCCCCCCCCCCCCCAACTTTCGGAAGGTGGCGGCGCCCTTGCTTGCAGAGTTGCACAGTAATATGTTATTATTACATAATTTAATGATATTTATCATTCAAATGATTTTTAAAGACTATTAGAAAAAGATTCCACATTAAAATATATCAGGGAACATTTTCATCACGGCACCTGCAACAAAGGTCCTATGCTGCTGCTGCATTGACGCCGCATCGAATTTCTCCGGAATGGAAGCTCCCGGCGAAAACTCAGCTCGAACTTGGTTGTGCTGTTAGTTGTTACGCTGAGATACCGCCAAAGATCTGGTCTGGAGAAGTGGTAGAAACATTATTTTCGAAATAATAATTGATAATAATTGAAATAAATATTAATGTGGCAAGTTTCCACGAACCTAAAATAATAATTGATATTGTAATCATATTTATTTATGAAGTTATTGCGCTTAAAAAAGGTGTGCCTTTCTCGATTTTCTAGTTGATTTGCCTACCTTACAAAATATTTCCTACTGCAGGACCCAATAGATTTGTACACAGGCTGGTCGAGAATCTGGTAGGACGAGGTAGGCAAGCTTGGGCAAGGGTTTTCTTACATTTGCGTTTAATTTATGGTTTCGAAGAAAATTTTCTTGGAAAATTGGGAAAATTTGCTCCAAAATAGGCCCATTTTGATTGCAGAAAAAAACATATTAATCAATAAGGGAAAAAATGAAATGAAAAGAAGGGAAGATAAATCTCGGTATCGAAAGAAGGCTACCGAACTGGGTAGGCATTGCTTACCTTGCCTACATGGGAGAACCGCTCCTGCTTTTGACCTGTTTTTCAAGGTCATGTCAGGCGCAAATGGCGTCCCGTAGTATTGATCCTTGTATCTTGTGCAGTTGCATAGTGTTTGTTGTTCAGGAGTATATGCACAGGTGTTTCCAGGTGACAGTTGTGGTTTCCACTGAGATTGTGACCTTGATTGACCTATTCAGAGGTCAACCGAGGTCACTGACCTCCGATGACCTCATATTACTTTTTTGGCTTCTGGCAGTTTCTAGGGCATTTTGTGACACTGATTTCAAATATTGGATCCATTTTATATAATTATATGTTCCACTGGGGTCATGCGCCCCCACAGGTCAACCGAGGTCACTGACCTCAAATGACCTGACATGACCTGACATGACCTGACATGACCTTTTTGGAATTTGGCAGTTTCTAGGACTTTTTGTGACGCTGATTTCAAATTTGGCACCTATTTAGCATAATGATATGCTCATTCACGATTCTAGCTCGATTAAGTTCAATTTATAAGCATTAACAATTTTGTTGAATTTTGGGTCATTGACATGACCTCAGAGGTCACCTAATGACCTAGGACCTTAAAATCGGGTATCAATGGCTTCCTCTCATGACAAGCAACACGCTCGTTTTGGAATCGAAGCTCTAGCCCAATTAGGAGCGAAACGCGGGGGGGGGGAGAGTCGTACCCCCCCCCCCCCTCCTGCACGGTCACGCACTGATCGGACGCTGCACGGGCGAGGGTTAAGGAGAACAATGCTACGCCGCCCGAGCATGGGCGCGGCGCGCCGGCCGCGCGTCCAGCCCAGTCGCGCTCGCCTGCAGGCGGAGGAATACAATGAGGATAAGAACGTGAGACCGGTACCACTGTGTATGTCAGGCCCGTAGCCAGGATTTCGTCCAGGGAGGGGGGCGCCTCGAAAGGGCCCCCTTCCCGAGCGCTGAAAGGGCCCCTTCTTAAGCGTTGAAAGAACCAAACAAAACGGATGAAAAGGCATGTTACACGGATGGAAAATGCAGTATGACAGGTATGGCATGGGCCATACCAACTTTTAGGAGCTGGAGTTAGCAAACTGACATCAACTTTGGAACCAGCGACACCAATTTGGAATCAGCTATGTCAACTTCGAATATTTTTTAAGCTCAAGACCTGGAACTCTTATACAAATTAGGCGGCGGAGCGGCGCGGAAATTTTGAAGCTTATGCCCTAGATATGCATTTTCATCAATGCGTCACATTGCGCATGGTGCGGACCTCTAAAAATGTTATTGTGCGTTTAAAAGTGCGGGAAAAAAGCGTTAAAGTGAACTATTTTGCCCAATTATATAGGAAAGTAGCAACATAACACATAAATGCGCCAAGAAACGGCCCGTTTTTTTCAAGCCCGCATATAATTGAATGTGTAGTTAGGTTGCGCCGCAGAGCGGCGTCAAAATTTTGAGTTTTATTCCCTGGACGGAGGACGGCATTCTTACTGTTGAAAGGCCCAGGGTCCCTTCAGATCGTCTAGGGGCCCCTCCGACCTTTTCAACGCCCTTCTGACCTGTTCAGGGACTCATCTGGGATCCGCGAAAAGACATGATGTGAAGTGGGTGATATATATTAAATACAAAGAGGGTTTACTCCACAAGAAAACAAAATCGGAGCTTGCAGGTATATTGTAACACCCTTCGTTAGCGATTAAGAGGCATTCGGTAACATGTCATTGCTCGTCTTAAAGACGAGCAATGACCTGTTACCGAATGCCTCTTAATCGCTGACGAAGGGTGTTACAATATACCCGAAAGCTCCGATTTTAATATTTGTCTTGTGGTGTAAGTCCTCTTTGTATTTAATCTTCATCTGGGATCTCTACGTGCTTTGGGCCCTTCCGGTCCGACCAGAGACTCCTCTGACCTTCCAAGAAGCCTCTATTGTGTGTCGTCAAGGGGCCCATTCTGCCTGTGCATAGGTCCTTCCGACCTGGCCAGGGGCCCCTCCAGTCTGGCTAGGAACTCATCCGGCATGTTCAAGGGCCCTACCGACCGGCCCAGGGACAGTTTCGGTCTAGCCAGGACCCCTCTGACTTGCCCAGGAGCCTCTCCGATCTGCCCAGCGACTCTTCTGGTCGGACTGCGCTGGCTGCTTTGTCGCCCTGCCGACATGCTCAAGGGGCCCTCCGACCTGCCCTGGGGCCACTCCGTGATGACTAGGGGCCCATTCGGCATGTTTAAGGGCCGTCCTGACCCACCTAGGAGGCCCTTTCGTTCTGGTCAGGGACCCCTCTGACCTTCACAGGGCCCTTTGAACTTCCCAGGGGACCTCTGGGAACTGTCCAAGGGCCTTCCAACCTGATCAGGGCCCTTACAACCTGGAAAGGGACTGTGCTGGCTGCTTTGGCGCCTTGCCGACATGCTCAGGGGCCTCTCGACCTGTCCAGGGGCCCCTCTGTGCTGGCTAGGGGCCCATTCGACGTGTTCAGGGGCTCTCTGACCCGCTCAGGGACCCTTTCGGTCTGGCCAGGGGCCCCTCTGACATGCCTAGGGCTGTTTTGAACGTCTAAGGGGCCCTCTGGTATTTCAGAGAGGGTCCTGGTGGCCCTAAAGGGCCTCTAAAGGGCTAAAGGGCTTTAAACTCTCTAAAGGCCACGCTTCGCGTGGTAAAGAATCCATGATACCGCGCTTCGCGCGGTCTCGTCGGCCTTTTCGGCCGCGCTACGCGCGTCGAAAAGGGCCCTCCGCCGCCGAAAAGGGCCCTCCAGGCCTCCAGGGGAGGGGGGGGGGGGGGGGGGGGGCGGTCGCCTCCGCCCCCCTTGGCTACGTGCCTGGTGTATGTCTCGTCGAGACGCTTCCGACATTGTGCAGCACGACATACCTGGTTCACCACATGATGTTATATTACCTTAACCTGAGGTCAAATTTTGAATTTGACTTAGGTAACCTGGTCACCATGGCATGATTCGAATCTCCTTGACGAAACGAGCACGACGATATTAAACTGGGCGCCGTGTGACCGTAAGAGTCCGTGCATCCAAAGCCCCAATCATCATCAGATGACGTAACAATTATTACCATATCTTCATTAGGCGCACATCTACCGCTAGTTGAGTAAACTTTCCACTCGATTCATTTTCCACTAATTTTCTTTCGAAAGGGATGTAATGTTAATGTCCCTAGGCCGACGACTATTCTACCGACCAATGTAATCGCCAATTGCCAAAAAGTCGACTCCGATTCCGGGCCGGAGTCGGAGTCGGTAAGATTTTAGCGACTCCGACTCCGACTCCGGCCAAAACTGCCGACTACGACTTCGACTCCGACTCCGACTCCGCAGCCCTGGGTCTAAACAAGTCCAATCTTCATCAAGCTATGTATTTCAAAATTATTGCACCAGCATATTAAACAGCAAATTAAAAGCAACTTATTAACTACCTATTTTGCTTGATCTAACACATCACATACAATACTGACTACGCAAGCATTCTTTGGTGCAAAGATCACGACTCACCACATATTTCTAAAATTGGAACTATCCTTCGAACATACTGCCATTGAGCAAGGTATACACACGTCTCTCATCAGTCATCATGCTCCCGGATCCGTATAGTTTTGTGTTTGACATATATCGGTCATAGTCTACGCACGCGATACCTGTTTTTGTGACCGTCTTCAATCGCTGTTTACACCCATGCCACAAGCACAAATTTGATTTGATCAGATACAGCAGGCAGCCAACGCCAGCAAAAGGCGTCGATCATTGATTGTCAATGTCTGGACGTTGCGGCCGTGTCAACGCCAGTGATCATGGCAGGACGTTAGCAGTCGCTAATCCACAGGCGCCAATGTCGTGACGTTAGCAGCCGCTGCCCCAGCGATGTTGAAACGTTAGCAGCCGCTGCCCCAGCGATGTTGAAACGTTAGCAGCCGCTGCCCCAGCGATGCTGAAACGTTAGCAGCCGCTGCCCCAGCGATGTTGAAACGTCCGCAGCCGCTGTCCCGCCGACGTCGGGACGTTAGCAGCCGCTGCCCCAGCGATGTTGAAACGTCCGCAGCCGCTGTCCCGCCGATGTCGGGACGTTAGCAGCCGCTGTCCTGCCGATGTCGGGACGTTAGCAGCCACTGTCCTGCCGATGTCGGGACGTTTGCAGCCGCTGTCCCGCCGACGTCGGGACGTTAACAGCCGCTGGCCCAACGATGTTGAAACGTTAGCAGCCGCTGTCCTGCCGATGTCGGGACGTTACCAGCCGCTGGCCCAACGATGTTGAAACGTTAGCAGCCGCTGTCTCGCCGATGTCGGGACGTTAGCAGCCGCTGTCCCGCCGATGTCGGGACGTTAGCAGCCGCTGGCCCAACGATGTTGAAACGTTAGCAGCCGCTGTCCTGCTGATGTTGAAACGTCCGCAGCCGCTGTCTCGCCGATGACTATGCTGCGTCTCCAGACCAGTCGCTGACTCCGTCTGATGACTATGCTGCGTCTCCAGACCAGTCGCTGACTCGCCGATGACTATGCTGCGTCTCCAGACCAGTCGCTGACTCCTGCTGCGTCTCCAGACCAGTCGCTGACTCCAGACCAGTCGTCTGATTGGCAGGTAACGGGACCGAGCGGAAACCTGCCGGCAAATCAACATGATTAGTTTTCCGGCATCCAGAACACTTATCTCATGAGTGAAGTGACAAGACATTGAGGTGACACAGTGTCTGACAGTGACAAGATTTACACATGACCAATGACAAAACCATGTTTCGACGGAGTTGCGTCTAAGTTATGCTGAGTGCCGGTTCGCAAGACAATTGCCTTGAGTATTTGCACACATTTGATGCGGTGCGATTCGTTCTGCTGACCTTTGACGACGGGCGGTGCCGTCCTCCATCCCACGGGCACCGCGCAGGCCACCCGTCTGAAGTGTCCCGGGGGCCGGGCCGGAACGCCCGCCGTCCCTGTCTGCCATGAGTGCCACCGTCCGCCGCTGGTGCCGCCTCCGTCTGCCGTCAGCACCACTTCTCCTGAGCCGCGCCGGACGTCACACGCCGTACCCGCCGTCACGCCCGGCGCGTACGGCGGGCCCTGAGCTCCACTGCGGTCTATAGACGCACCCGGCGGCGGCTCAGACTCCGGCGGAGTCGTGGTGGTGTCAGCCGACTCCCAGCCGGCGTGGTCTCGATGCCGTGTGACGTCACCATTCACAGGGTGGGTGACGCCATCAGCTGGGGGAGGGGACGTGCCTCTCCGGGTATGATGGTCAGAAGCTCTCTCAGGAGAATGGAGCACGGCACGCCCGAAGCGGTACACAGAGTTTCTCCCGTCTGGGCTGACAGAGGATCGCTCGGAAGTTGGGCGGGATTTTCTCTCAGCTGACCTGGCGGCCGCCCTCTCGGCTGAGAGAACGTAATTCCGCCCTGCCTCCCGGTCAGGGGTCCTCTCAACTGACCGTCCAGAAGGCCGCTCTGTTGAACGGGAGGAACTTCGCTCGTTAGATCGTCCGAAAGTCCTCTCGACTGACCGGGCAGAGGCTCGCTGGGCCGATACAACATAGTTTCGCTCCGCTGGCTGATCTGAAGTGGGCTCGTCTGACCGGCCAGAAGTTCGCTCTGTTGAACGGGAAGCACTTGGCTCAGCAGATCGGTCAAAAGACCTCTCAGCCGACCGGACAGAGCTTCGCTCGGATGACCGGACAGAGCTTCGCTCGGATGGCCGGGTAGAGCAGTTCTGCTCGTCTTTTCGGGCAGAGGCTGGATGTTGACTCATCGGGGCCGTTCGAACAACGTAATCTTCATCTTCCATCAGCTGAATCCGGTGTCCGGGACTGTAGCCGGTCCAGGAGCCCAGCTGCACATTCGGAGGGGTGTACAGTTTCTTCTTCGCCCTGTAAATCAACATCAAGGATTGTAAAATACAATGTACAGTTAGTATGTTGCTCTGGGAGTTATGCAGCGAACTGCCCGCGATACCTAATCAGGTCAATAGCTAATCAGGTAAATAGCTAAGTATCAAGGGCTCCACCACAGGGGGACGGGGGGGGGGGGGGGGACGTGTCCCCCCTAACATTTTCGGATTTTAACATTACGCCAATGGGCGTTGCATGGAAAGAGTCGACTTCAAAATGTCCCCCCCCCCCCAACTTTCGGAATGTGGCGGCGACCTTGCTAAATATATTAGTTAGTTTGTATTTCGATAGACGGCATAACTGGTCATCACATGCACATAGGGTTTGACTGACCTTTTCGGGTGTTATCTCGCAATAGGATTGTCCATATGCAGGTGTGGTTCTCAGCATCAGGGGCATGGTTACCTCTGTTGACGACTTCAATGACTCATTGCCCCCCACCCCCGCCCTCCTCCTCATATTGCACATACCGCAGTTCTCGGCTTCAAGCTATGCAGTACAGCATAACTTGAGGCGGCTACTACTAGTGCCATCTAGGGACATAATTATAAGTAGACATGTGTTCTGTCGCTAGAATGATGAATTCGTAGTCTGCACTCTGAAACAATGATCCCAGCCTATATACAAACGCATAAACGGTAACACCAAGTTGACCATCAGTTGGTGTGTATGCTCTTTGCGATAGTGGGGTGACAGTAAGACTAGGATACTTAGATGACTAGGATAGAGACTAGGATACTTAGATGTAGGTATGTGCATTGCGCCCCATCACCAGAGGAACACCTAAGCTATATAATGTGTCACAATTAGCTGCTGAATAGCCATCACCCCCATTCCCGGCCAAAGACTCCATAGGTAGGTACTCCAAGTGGGAATAATCACCCCTTAGGTATTTTATTTGCAGACATGTGCTTGATTCCAGTGGAATCGAATCCGATTACAGAATCGATTCCGTTTGTACTGGTATCGGAATCGGATTCGATTCCATTGGCATCTGGGTGGAATCGAAATCAGTTGGAGTCAATCATTTTTAGAAAATTATGGAATCGGAATCAATCATAATGACAATTTCAAGTCTCAAGTGATTCCGTCTTATTTTCGTAAAAATCACTCTGACCCAGACTGGTTATTGATTCATTTCTTTTAACGATTCAATCACGATTCACGATTCATTTTGGAACATGAATGATTCAATCACGGGAGACAATTTATGGGGAAAATTTTGAGAATTGATTCTTTCCGATTCAAAGAATCTGTTTTTAATCGATTCACGTTTGATTGAACATTTAAATACATATCTTCAATGTATGTCAAATCAATAAAAATAGAAACATACATATATATGAGCAGTAAACAAATGTTCCAGCAATAATATTTCAGTATAAATGAATGCAGCCACTGGGACTGCATGTCTTTGCACAATTTACCAATGTACTTGAGTAGTTAATAATCGTTAATTCTTTTGATTCAATCAGCCTTGATTCCATGCGGGTTTTGATTCAATCACGATTCATGAATCAAAATATCTGGTGGTGAATCAATTATTTTGTTATTCAAGGAATTTTGATTGAACAATTCCAATCAATTCAATCAGAGTCGAATCAATAACCAATCTGCTCTGACCATGAATTTAAACTTCCTGAAGGCAGTTTGTTTCTTTGAGCATGCATATGCATAAAGCAAAGCTAGGCGATGATTTTTTGCCTAATGAGGGTCACTAAACATGATCAGTAATTATACTTATTTATTTAGGTGGAGACCAGACTGGTTGTTGATTCGACTCTGATTGAATTGATGAGTCAGAAAGAATCAATTCTCAAAATTGTCTCCATGAATCGAACGGTGATCAAATCATTCAGGTACCAAAATGAATCGTGATTGAATCGTTAAAGGGAGATAATCACCTTTGTATTTTGTTAGCAGCAATGTATTTGGCTACCGTTATGGTATTAAAATGATGTGATCTAAATTTAAGAATTAAATACAATTATTCCCTAATCCAAACTTGGAAGTTTGGGAAAAATAATGATAGGTATTTTCCCTCCACTATTGGAAAGCGCAACATCTGGCGCTTTTGGATCAATCTGTTCAAAGTTGTTGAATGTGCACTTATAAACAAATCACCGACACTAAATAGGTTGCGTTCACCGCCACTGCTAAACTGACGATTTCAATGCACATTTTTCAAATGATTGTTGCTTGTTCATAAAAGTTTGGCACATATTCACAGAAGATAGAGTGCGGGAAACATATTGCATACCTTCATGATAAATAGCAATGCGTAGGGAGGCTAATTTACTGAATTTGTTACCGAGTACTTACTGATTATAAGCGTGGAACCCTTATCAACTATGACTTGAAATATCTATTGGCAGGAATTGTTATATGCAAAATGTAATGAATTTACAGTATATTTTGGTCTCGTCTATCGATTTCAGGTACTAACTCCATTTTTGTGGAAAAATGTGATTATCTCCCTTTAAAAAAAGTTGAATCAATAACCGGTCTGGACTGGAGACCAGGGCTGCGGAGTCGGAGTCGAAGTCGGAGTCGGAGGCAGTCGGAGTCGGCAGTTTCCGGAGTCGGAGTCGGAGTCGCTGAAATCGTAACGACTCCGACTCCGGCCCGGAGTCGGAGTCGAGTTTTTGGCAATTGGCGATTACTTTGGTCGGTAGAATAGTCGTCGGCCTAGGGACATTAACTTTACACTCCTTTCGAAAGGAAATGAGTGGACAATGAAACCTATAGTTTACACATCTAGCGGCAGATTTCCGCCTGATAGGGCAATAATTTTAACGTCATCTGATAATTATTGGGGTTTTGGACGCACCGACTCTTATGGTCACACGGGACCCATTTTAACGTCATCGTGCCCGTTTCATCAAGGATATTCGAATCATACCATGGTGACCAGGTTACCTAAGTCTAATTCAAAATTTGACCTCAGGTCAATGTAATTTAAGGTCATGTGGTGAACCAGGTACCTATGTCGTGCTGCGCAATGTCGGACGCGTCTCGACGTGACAAACACAGTGGTGTCGGTCTCACGTGCTTATCTTCATTTTCTGCTATGAAGAGTTATTGGCAAATAAGTGCTGGTCATCTCAGCTGACCTCACTCGATCTTGTAGGGGTCACTGAGCAATAATTGTACTTGGGTCATCAAGAATAAGCTATAATAGCATAATCTTAAAATAATTATTCTTATATAATGCGTATTCTCTGATACGAAAACATTTGTATATTTTCTCGTTGGGTTATGATGGGAAGGTCACGAAACTGACCTGACCTTAGGTCACCTATATAAAAACAAAATCCGAGATAGCAGGGTCGTAGGTATCTATGGTTTGACTATGTCCTGTGAGTTTTAAAGTTCTGAGTCACACACTGTGGCCAGTAGATGTGGCACGACCACAAAGGATCTAGCTCGCTTGTGCATTTAACTATGCTTAAAACAAACTCGACTTTGTTTTATCATTTTTTTCTTCAATTTAAGCAATTTAATTTATAGTTTGCAAAATGGGGTCTAGGCTAGTGCCGCCGCTGATTGGCTGACATCGACCTTTTCAGCCAATCCCACTTTGTCAGCCAATCAGCGGCGGTCTATAGCTCATTAATAACGTCATCATCCCAAATTCAAAAAACTTATTTGTATAAAGTTAAGTGACTTTTCGAGAGATAAAAATATCACCATCGTTTTCAGCAGAACTTGGTTCATATTTTCGACTACAACCAGCGTATATTTGACAACTTTCAGAAAGGTGAAACATTCCCTTTAAGAATAAAGACAAACGGGACAAATAAATGGCATTGCATATATTGCTTTATAGCATGCGGCTAGAGAACAGATATAGGCCGGAATCGGAGTTGGAGTCGGAGTCGGAGTCGGAGTTGCTAAAATTCTGTCGACTCCGCAATCCTTCTGGAGACATTGACATACAACGAGCTTCGCTTATGGCAATTTTATGTTGTTTTTTACCATACATTCCATAATATTCTCATATCTTTCAAGACAGTGATTTCCTTGCGTATCACATTGGAAGGTAGCAGCTTGCAAGTTGCAATATGTGATATGTCAAATTGTCCATGCATCATGATTATAGGTATTTCTAAACATCATATTGTTTTGAACCTTCGTTAGACTTTGACGTTTCTGAACTGCCACGATTTTGCGGCACAGGCCAGTCTTTTTCTCAACAAATTAATGAAGTTATTTGAAGTTTTATAGCAAAATAGCCATAGTAAATATACCTGTATAATATATGTAATATTACTATTCGCGTCATTCATGTAATTTGTACAACATATACTCGCAATTGTGTTATGCAGAGTGGAATCAATTAAATCGGATTCGGAATCAAGCTTTATAGGTGCCCTAGAATCAGATTCGGAATCGATTCCTCTAGTAAAATATTATCTGTTAGAATATGAATCGGAATCAGTCTCATCTGGCTTGGCATGGAATCGGAATCGATTCCGCTGAAGCGGAATCAAGGACAAGTCTGCGTTATTTGAGAATCACTGGTATACATTAATCATATTTGACTTACTCTCGGAGCCCTTCCACAGCGCGTCTGTGTACCTCACCTGACGGAGGTCGTCGGCAGATCTGGGGGCTTCGAGGTTGTCTTCTGATCTGATTCAGCAGATGAGGGTCGGCTTGTTGTGTGGCTCCCACGCGTCAGCGCAGCGGGACTGGTGGCCTGAAACGTACAGAACACAGTCTGTTCACTCATCAGCAGATGAGGGTCGGCTTATTGTGTGGCTCCCACGTGTCAGCGCAGCGGGACTAGTGGCCTGAAACGTACAGACCACAGTCTGGTCACTCATCAGCAGATGAGGGGCGGTTTATTGTACACTGGCTCCCACGCGTCAGCGCAGCGGGACTGGTGGCCTGAAACGTACATAACACAGACTGTTCAGTGTTCACTCATCAGCAGATGAGGGGCGGTTTATTGTACACTGGCTCCCACGCGTCAGCGCAGCGGGACTGGTGGCCTGAAACGTACATAACACAGACTGTTCAGTGTTCACTCATCAGCAGATGAGGGGCGGTTTATTGTACACTGGCTCCCACGCGTCAGCGCAGCGGGACTGGTGGCCTGAAACGTACAGAACACAGTCTGTTCACTCATCAGCAGATGAGGGGCGGTTTATTGTACACTGGCTCTCACGCGTCAGTGCAGCGGGACTGGTGGATATATTATTTCATCCCGAAACTCTCCAATTTGAGTAGCTGACTCAGGTTAGTGACGAAGTCAAACACCTTATATTCAAATAATCATCGAAGGTAAGTAATTGACATGTAACAATGAAAATAGGCAACGTTTCCAATATGAACATCATCAGTATTGTTTAGAAAGTAAAACGCAAATGTAGTATACACTAACGTTGTTTATCAGTTTATAACGTATTTTTATCTTTGCAAGGAAAAAGGAAATAATTAATCACCTGGTTTGCGAATGCCGTTTTTCTCTCGGTCAAAGTCGAGTTCCTGTCGTGCTTCCTGGAGCTCTCGTAAGTCTCAGACCTGACGTCAGGCCCTTCCTGATCCTGTAAGCTATTCTGTCGAGTGTTTTGTTCCATTAGCCTTCTGTGCACAACGGCATTAGCTACGCCAGAAGGAGCGTGGGTCGTCGTAAAATTGTCAGCTCTCCATAAATATCTTGCGATTGCGGACCCCCGGAGCTTGTGGCGCTGTGCAGTTCGAAGTCGGACAAAGACTCCGGCTGGTAGTCTGAATGGCGAGTCTCTGGTTCCAGTGACTCCGGCTGGTAGTCTGAATCGCGAGTCTCTGGTTCCAGTGACGGCTGGTGACGCTGGCAGTTCGGCTTCTCCGCTCCGGCTCGGGGCTGCAAGGCCTGTCTCTCGTAGTGGAGCGGAGGCTAGCTGACAGTCTCCGGTATGTTGACTCAGGACTGGACATTGAGCTTCGTACCGACTCGGGGCTTGTAATCAGGCTTTTCCGCACCGACTCGGGGCTTGTAATCGGGCTTTTCCGCACTGACTCAGGGCTTGTAATTGGGCTTTTCCACACTGACTCGGGGCTTGTTGTCGGGCTTTTCCGCACTGACTCGGGGCTTGTTGTCGGGCTTTTCCGCACTGACTCGGGGCTTGTTGTCGGGCTTTTCCACACTGACTCGGGGCTTGTTGTCGGGCTTTTCCGCACTGACTCGGGGCTTGTTGTCGGGCTTTTCCACACTGACTCGGGGCTTGTTGTCGGGCTTTTCCGCACTGACTCGGGGCTTGTTGTCGGGCTTTTCCGCACTGACTCGGGGCTTGTTGTCGGGCTTTTCCGCACTGACTCGGGGCTTGTAATCAGGCTTTTCCGCACTGACTCGGGCTTGTTGTCGGGCTTTTCCGCACTGACTCGGGGCTTGTTGTCGGGCTTCGGTGTCTTGGTGATGCAGGACTTGATGTTGTTGATGCAGGACTCTGTGGTTGTGAGTCCGCATTGACTGAGTCTGAGGCGTACCTCGCCAGTGGGTTGTACGTCTCCGACCGAGACGTCTCCGGAATGTCGTGGCGGGCCGACACAACAGAAGCCGGTGGTGATTGTTGTCCCTCCGTACCCGGACCTGCCGGACCTGCCGCTGTTGCCGGTTCCCCGCCGCCCTGCTCCCAGACATCGCTGGCAGGACCGCGGTCGGCGCCGTCCTCTGACGAGCGGCGGGACTCCAGCTCGGCCAGCTCGACATCGGCAGCGGCGCTCCAGTCGGTCGGAGAAGCCTGAACCCTCAGAGGAGCCGACCGAGGCCCGGCTCGATCCCAGCGCCGTCTGGCGGCCGGCGGCCATTTCCGGCCAGGTGTCGCTGTCCGCATGCTCCGGGTGGTGCAGGGAGAGCGACAGTCGCGGCGCCGGAGAGGGCCGAAACTCTGGCGGCGGCGGCAGGATGACGACCGGCTCCGGCTCCGGCTCCGGCTCCGGCTCCGGCTCCGGCTCCGCTCCGGCGGCTCCAGCTCCGGCGGCGGTGGCGGTGCAGGCGGCGGAGGGGCGCGCCGTTTCCGCGCGAACAGCGCCGTGTCAATGTCCAGATCGTCGTCATCGAAGCCGGGAGGAGGCGGTACGAAGCAGTCGGAGCCGGGAAGCAGCGGGATCTGCTGCGGCCAGCTGGGTTGGGGTTCGTGCCGGTGGCGAGCGGTAGGTCGAGGAACCGGCGCCGGCGCGCTGCTGTCTCCGCGCCCGGCCACTCAGGATTGGAGCTGCCACCGGAGGACGGCAGAGCCACGGTCCGCTTCGGTTCAGTACTCGCGCTTAGCCCTGAAACATTGCAAAAGGCTGCTGTGTGCATATGCACGTACATATACAATGTCTACAAAGTGGCTATTAAACACCTTTTTATGGTTGATGGGTATCAACATTTATTTTTACATTTGTTTGCATGGTGTTTTCTAGATCTAACTTTAAAATATTTAATCAGAGTCAGTTGAATTAAGACTTTGAACGTCACTGATGGGATTCAGCATTCAGTACATACAGATATGTAACGACTGCCGGCGTCTTGTCTTACCTACTGCTGACAGTCTGCCGTCTGCGCGGCTATTCGCGTTTACGGCCGCTGATTTCGGCCACGAGGGTCAGACGCCGTGCCCACTCCCCATCGGCTGAGGGGGCGGGGCCGGAGCCTGACGTCTCCTGGCAGGACGAGCCGCTGCCGATAGGGGCTGGCCGGCACCAGTACTCGACGCTGCTGCTGTTACCGCCTCCTGTGATGACCGACGATCGACAGTCTCGTGTACAAAATAATCGGAAATTCTACGCTCCTCCAAGGAGCGACTGAAACAAAAAAAATATTATTCAGCAACGAACGGCATTGCAATATATAAAATCGGAAAACTGTAGCACCCCCATTGCCGACACACGCATCATCATCCGGAAATCACAACTATGTCCTGCTGGAGGAATCTCGGTGGTCTCTACTCGACCCGTACCCGTCTGACCGGTGGTCTCGACTCGACCCGTACACGTCTGACCGATCGGTCTCGTGGAACCCGGAGCTGCTGGAGCTGGCCAGGGAGGCCTGCGACACACGACCCTGGGTCGGCTCGCTGTCCGGCCGCTGTGGCGGGCGGGGGTCGGCCGCAGAGTCGGCGTCGGACAGAGTGCTGCAGCTCTCGTGGTGGGCGGACGCCGCCGGGACTGGCTCATTTGGACCGGTGACCGTCGCTGAGAGACCCTATAATCAGATAATCAGATTCCAGTCAGGTGGCCCGGCTTTTATGTAACGCACATGCAAATAAAATGGTACCAGCATCAACTGAGACATTTGGATAATATGCTAATACACAATTATAACTATTTGCACCATATCAATGTGCGCTACATGTGCAACTAGAAACTTCGAAACTATGAACGGTCGTATCATTCCTAGATTAGGTGTTAGCATTGCAGTGGTCAGCGTCTCTTCCTCGGTGGCTGACCTCCGCAGGCCGCAGCGGTGGCCGTGGGGCCGCTCTCTTGTGTCGCGGTGGCCGCCAGGGAGCGGCGGCATGCTGTAGAGTACCATTCTGGCTCGGTGGTGGGTGCCGGGCCTCCGCGCTACCCGGGAACACGCTGGCGGCCACGACCCCCGCGCTGTCATCTGAAAACATTTATGTGAGTTTAACCTCATGGTGGCAGTGAATAGGTACCTGCGCTGCAGACTGGTTATTGATTCGACTCTGATTGAATCGATTGGAATCGTTTAATACAAATCCCTTGCATCAAAGAAGAATCGATTCACCACCGATTTTTTATTATTATTCATGAATAATGATTGAATCAAAACCCGCATAGAAACAAGGCTGATTGAATAAAAAAGACTGTACAATGCTATTTCAATGGTGAGTCAAACGTGATTTGATCAAAAAATGTTTTGATTCTTAGAATCGGAAAGAATTATTTCTCAGAATGGTTATCTATGAATCAAACGGTGACTGAATCATTCATATTCCTAAATGAATCGTGATTGAATCCTTCCAAAAAAGGTGAATCAATAACCATTCTGCAGTGCGTCGTTAGCCTGCGTTAATAACCACCAGATGACGCAGATGAGTGCAGCCATGCCTCAAATGAAATAAAATCAATACATTCACACAACGTTTCAGATTTTAGCATTGGTCCGTTGCGTGAGAGGAATCGTCTTTAGAATGCTGATTTTACACAACTCCAACGTTTGGTAGGTGGTGGGCCTCTGATCACAGAGTATAAGTTAGTTGTATATTTTTTCGAAGTTTTCAAGAGTACATTAAAGTGTATTTCGTACTCTTCACAGGTACTCGTACTCTTGTAAACTTCGAAAAATATAAAACTAACTGTTAAAACCTGAGTAAAAGTAAAAAACAAAATGTTACCCTAACCTCAAGACTTTAGGGTCCTACTTTGTTTTTTACTTCACAGAGTAATATCTATTTTTCGGCCAATCTTAACATCAGTTATTGTACTTATGTCTTTGGAGACTCTCCTATTCACTATACATCCCCCCTTGTTTTCTGACGCTCCTTTGACTATCTCGTGTGCGCCTTTATGCACAGCTGAGTACATATCGTGAAATGCATACACAATACACATTTCTCATTTACTCATGCTACATACATTTGAGCAATGGTTGTCGCATGAAATCTAATCGGCACTAGAGCAGCGATTGTCACTGATGCATAACATTCTGTATTTAAATAGCCCTTTCTGTGAAAGAAAGGGCGATGGATGGTGGGACTAGACATTTTCCTTATCTTATCAGATCCTGCAGTGAGTGTTGGATGGCCGATGTCGACACTGCACTTGGTGATTGGGCAGTGCCGCAGGGGCTCCGCCACGGGGCGACGTGTCCCCCATTGTTGAGCCGGGGGGGGGGGGGATTATCCCCCCAAACAAAAAAAAAATCCCTGACAAACAACTATAAATCAGTGTTCAGTTGTACTCATTACTTGTTACTTCTCCCCTGTTCAACAAGCTTTCGCTGACGCTCCACCTCCCCCTCCCCCGCTCAACAGCTTTTCGCTGACCCCCCCCCCCTGCTCAACAACTTTTCGGTTTCGATCACGCTCCAACCCCACATCCCCCTGCTCACTAACTTTTATTTTCGCTGACGCTCCATCCCCCTTCGCTCAACAACTTTTCGCTAATGCTCCACCCCCTCCCCTCGGTCAACATTTGTTTTCGGTGACGCTCCACCTCCCCCCCCCCCCCTCTGGGCAACAACTTTTCGATGACGGCGACCACTCGGCTTCCCTCGATCCCCCCACCCACAATTTCAAAGGCGTTGCGGAGCCCCTGGTGATGACAGAAAGGGAAACGATCTTGTCACAAGGTAGTGACTTTGCAAACGATATAACGATATAATGCATCCCTGATGCAACTTTGGTGTGCTGATGCTCGTGTACCCGAGCATCACTGTGTTTTGAGTGTTTTAAACATACATAAACATCCGACTGCAGGTGGTATTTTTCAGCTTTATTTGAATATCTCCTGAACAAGATAAGTTAAAGATGTTCCCGAAGTAAACAAAATATAGCCTAGGTACATACGTGTAATTTTCACAACTATTTAGCTTTTATATTTTATTTCACCTGAAGAAAATGTACATAACGAATCCCAGATTAGTAGGTTAGACTTGCCAAAATTGTTTACAGCAGTGTATTATTTGCAAATACCTAAAACAATCGGGGAAAAGAATGCCCCCCCTCCCCCCATAGGTACCTACATACCCACCTAATTCGGGTGTGACGCCATTTAATGGTTGGTAAAGGCTGAGTCGAAACTTACCCCATTCGTTCCGATCTCCGGTTGAGTTAACGTAAAGAAATATTGCCTGAGCACTGAGCAGAACTCTGCTAGTTGGCACTGTTGCATCAAAAGCGTTTAAGAATCATTAATTCGATCCATGCAGTCTGACGAGATACTGTGCCGCATTGTGCAGCTGCGTGACGGAACATACGGTACGCAGCCTGCTATTCTCCGACCAAAATATCGGCCATAGCCGAGGCAAGGCGACTCAGTGCATAGATAATGAGGCAAGGCGACTCAGTGCAATTTAGTAGTTCAATACACGTATGTTGACCATTGATACTGAAGGACTTGTGCCTTATAGGCGTGCATAAAAAGCACAAAAACACTAATCTGTACTCATATATATATAATATATATATATATATATATATATATATATATATATATATATATATATATATATATATATATATATATATATAGATATATAGATAGATAGATAGATAGATAGATAGATAGATAGATAGATAGATAGATAGATAGATAGATAGATAGATAGATAGATAGATAGATAGATAGATAGATAGATAGATAGATAGATAGATAGATAGATAGATAGATAGATAGATAGATAGATAGATAGATAGATAGATAGATAGATAGATAGATAGATAGATAGATAGATAGATAGATAGATAGATAGATAGATAGATAGATAGATAGATAGATAGATAGATAGATAGATAGATAGATAGATAGATAGATAGATAGATAGATAGATAGATAG